>JAOYSI010014435.1:0-38684 GCA_025775065.1 Hiodon alosoides | reverse complement strand
GTTTTTCGAATCAGAGGAAATTTTACCTGTAAAGATAAGCGGAAGAAACGGCGGTCGCTTTTGGAAGAGGAACGAGGTATGCAATGAAGCCAGAGAATTTAATCAACCCAAAATTGTGACCGCTACAGCAAATCCATCACAGAAAAGTATTTAAGTAAGAAATACTTCTTAGACTGAAAAATGTCCACCTTCAGGCCCCCGATCCTAGCTAGTGGATAACACAACGAGATTACTGTTCAAAAGAAGCTTTTCATTAAATCATCTTTCAGGGCTAACATAGCCCAAAAGCCTTGATTTATTAAACCACCCAAAGGCCCCAAGCATTCAATCTGCTGCCGAACTACCAAATCCAACTCAGCGCCCCTTTTTATGTCTGCGGGCCGAGGTTAGCTTCCCCTAACGGGGGTGGGGCGGATTCTATTGGCTCAGAAAACATGAAACTGAGTCCGGGGGGGGGGCCTGAACTGTGATGATGTTAGCGCTAGCAGCTAATGGTGAAGCAGGCAAACAGTGGGATGGAGAGCGGAGCTTTACTTACGCTGGTGCAGCACAGAGTCTCCACGAAGCAAAGGATGAGAGAGAAGAAAAGGGGCAGAGAGAGAGAGAGAGCAGGAGAGGCAGGAGAGAAAGACACCGTGAGGCTCGATGGTCCCAGAGAGAGAGAGAGAGAGAGAAAGAGAGAGAGAGAGAGAGAGAGAGAAAGGAAGACATTCCATGCGGAACTCTGTGGCAGCCTACAATGGGCCATGGGAGTCCCAGCGAGAGTCAGACACACAGACGGACACGGACAGACGCGGACACAGCATGCAGCCCTGCCGCGCACTGGCACCGCGAAGACCCTGACACACACCCAGGAAGGATGTGTCAATGTGCGTATACTCTCACAGAGTGAAGAATAACATCTGAGAGGAATGCCACCACACATTATATATAAACCCAGCGCGTATTGGCGCTTTTTTCAACAGGTTTATAATGTACAATCACTTCGGGAAGACGTGAGGTCATTTTTGCTATCGTTGTTTATGTGATGAACCAGACACCCCTACCCATGGCCAAGATTTTTAAACTTTTCAGTTTATTATATCTAATATTCACTGAAAAACCTGATCTTGCGGGAGACTCCCAGCCTGGTCACAAGTCCTGTCATTATGCCAGCAGAGCTGAACTGGTTGATGAACAAGAGCACAAACCCTGAACACTGAAACCCTAACACATCTCGTCTCATAGCACAATCTGGATACCTACTGTCCAAGCAGATTCAACTCTAAGCCATGGACCAGCTGCAACCAGAGTGTCTGTCACGAAACACCTAATTTGTTTCCAATTGTGGATCAATAATATCTGGGGGTTTTTTCTTTCTTTTCTGTGTGTGGTTAAACGTGGAACTTCGGAAACTTGCAGAGCATTTAGATTTTACCGCCAGTTTGCAAGCAAGGCAAATTTCAAACATAAAAAACCAAACATAAATAATTCTATATTCACAAGGGTATGCAAGTATTCAAAAGAAAAGAAAAAAAAGCCTATTTACATACAATGTGTGCACGTCTCCTTTTTAATTAAGTTTCCCCTTGTTCCCATAAGACATTTAGGACAGATTTAGCAGACGTTTCGGCACAAATTTACATTAAATAACGCAACGTAAACCCTAAAGCTGTCAGAGTGAAGCAGCCGAGACAGCTTTCGAGATCACAGAGAAATATTATCGGGCAGATGCTTACTATAGAGTCTCAGGGCTGAGACGGGAATAACCTCCCGTGCTAGTTAACCCAAATGGGGGTTTAGGGATTTACCCCCACCCACCCACGCTATTAAATAAGTGGTGCAGCTTGGGATTAGCCACTGTCCTCCGATCCACTGCTCTCTTCAACACTGAATGACCGTGTTGAAAAAGACAGACGTCCTCCACTGGATATGCATGATTCATTATGTCTAAAAAAAGTCCTTAAGTCTGGTTTCTTTTTTTTTTACATTTGATCTTTTTTCTTTATAAAAAGGAACACTTCGGGTCTCTAATATAACTGAAGAAAACGTTTTGATGGATGACAATTAAAAAAAAAAATGCTAATCTAAAATCATTAAATATAATAACAACTTAACTAATTGTAGACAAGAACACGCATCCTCTGAAAGTGTACGTCACTGTAACTAGTGAGAACATCGGACAGGCATTTTTCACAAAAAACGCTCAATTAAATAACTTCCACTGAAAAACACTTGAGAAGCCACAGTAAAATCTTTCAGTCTGTCTGCGTCTCTCCCCCCAGCTCCCCCCAGCTCCCCAATGCTCTCCCACATCACGTGGATGAACCATTATGCATAGTGTGCAGCAGACGATGGAAGAGAGTGTCTGAGTGGAGAGGGGCCCTTCACGGGGCAGGGTGGCCTACTGTACCATGCAGGTTTCCAGGTCCTCCAGTCGCTCTGCCTCCGTCTGCTCCAGTGCGGCCCTCTTTGGGGTCTTTTCCTCTGGTGCCTCTGACTCCAGAGACTCCTGGTGCAGGAGGGGCCGCCCCTTCCGGGCCAGGTGCTCTGCCTGGTGCAGGGGTGGACAGAGCATGCTCAGTGACCCGTGACCCTCTTTATACATTCACACAACTGTGAGCAGTAAACGGCGGCAAAAATCAGTAGCGTTCATCTATATCGTCTGATATCAGTTGTGTAATGACTTATTCCCATGACATAAGCTAAGGAGCTTTTTGGAAATTGAACTAAAAATTTTTAAATGGATGTTTTATATTGTATCTATTACATATATTCATGATATACTCTAGAACATGAACATGATCTAAAACGGTCCCTCATTACCATCCTGACAGATGAAATGGGCTCATTTGTATAATAATGGAACATATAAAGTGTCAATATTTAATTAATAAACTATTATATAGTTTATGTTCCATTAATGTACGTGTATTATTGTACTAGTTATTTGCACGCGTGTGTGTGTGTGTGTGTGTGTGTGTGTGTGTGTGTGTGTGTGGGAGTATGTATGTATGTGTGTGGGTGTGTGCGTGTGTGGGAGTATGTATGTATGTGTGTATGTGTGTGTGTGTGTATGGGAGTATATTTGTGTGTGTGTGTATATGTGTGTGCGTGTGTGCGTGTGTGGGAGTATGTATGTATGTGTGTGTGTGTGTCTGTGTCTGAGTGGGAAGAAGGGGGTGGGCTCACCAAAGTGTGCTGCGACCTGGAGAGTGCCTCTAAAATCTCATCGACGATCCGGTCCGAGAGAAAGGAAGCCAGGCTGAGCTTCACTTCGCTGTGCGCGAAAACCAAGGGAAGGCAACAGGAAGGGAGGAGCCTTTTAATTAGTAGGGCCGAAACCAGGGGCACTGCAGACACCGGCTCCGCGTGGGCTGCTGCACTGTCAACAATCCCCAACGCGTCCACAACTACGCGTCCACAACCACTTAGCACAGAGCCGCTGTCAGGCAGGCCGTCAACCCAAATGCACTTCTTTTGGGAGTGGTGCCAGCAGTCGCTTGTCAAAATGCAAAAGCTTTCCCCTGACATTGAACTAATAATGCTAACAGTATGCAATCCCAATGCTAAAAACCCACAAAAATTCACTTGTGACCTGAGACCTGAGACCTGCTCATTCCAAACTGCAGTGGGAGCTGGTCCAAGGCAGCAGGTGAACCCTGATTCCAGTGACCTCACCTGATCTTGTTGAAGATGTCCACCCCAGACTGCTCCAGCAGCGTGTTTTTGACAAAACTGCGGGGGACCACCATCTTCCCGGTGCTGTCCTGGATCAGGTCCTGGCGCAGGTTGGTCTTCTTCATCACGTGTGGGCACAGGTCCTCTGCCGCGTCCACCATGGACTCCAGCAGGTTCTGTTGAACGGGGGGAACACATTAATGTCGTGCAGAAAATCTACTCACCTGGATTATTACCGTTTTATCAACAAGAAGCCCGACGTGAAAAACAGATGATGTACTGCACCTGTGATATTGAATTCTGTGTAGGATACTCACTAAAACACTACAGCAGAGAGAGAAAGTGGCACAGCTGGAATTAAAATATAAAACTCTATAAAATATTCCACATTGGTAAATTCGCTGTCAGAGATCCCGGAAATGTGTATTACGCAAATCGAATCATCCATCCTAATTTGCCTAAGAAAATTTGGGCCATCCACAGTAATTTGTGAGGTCTGTAAGAGACTGCA
This sequence comes from Hiodon alosoides, assembly GCA_025775065.1. Lineage (NCBI taxonomy): Eukaryota > Metazoa > Chordata > Actinopteri > Hiodontiformes > Hiodontidae > Hiodon > Hiodon alosoides. Next base: position 34,513 of record JAOYSI010014435.1, on the reverse strand, counting down.
GAGCGTATTGCAAAATTAGTTGTTTCTTCTGTGTGCTTTTATCAGATTTTTGCATTCTGAACTTGCAGTTACGTGCTCATGCTCATCTAATTCTTCTAATGTAGGTATTACATGAACGGTAGCCAGCAAGCTGTTTTACCATAGCTTCACCTTAAACCAGCTGGTTGGTGAAATTTTACACCCACACAGCAAACCTATTTAGATTCCTATGGAGTGTAACTGATCTACTGAACTTGAAATGAGGATTTCCATATAGTCCAAAACACAATAATAAAAGTAAGATTTGTTAGATTTTAAACTTAAAAATCTGACTTTTCGCCTTTGACTTTTCTTATGATCACGACATGGAAGTCTTCCCACTAAAATATCCCAGTCTAGACCACTTCCTCTACTAAACCCTCCAGTTCACAGGCGTAAGGTGGCCATCTCACAAAAGACTGGTTTGTTTTTTATTTCTGCTCAGCTTCAGATTGTCTTACAATAAAGCAAGACTGAAAGGGCTGAAAACCGGCTCCTACAGCAGGCTGATTTCATAGCAGTAATTTAAAGTAATTACTCCTCTCAAAGAAAGGAAACGCACGCACTCGGCCAACGCCATGACATTTACGAGAGCACAGCATTTTAATTGAAAGGCGTCTCACTAAACGGCTTTGAGAACATTTGGAGCAGTTGGGAAAAAATGGTAAGGCTCATTCAAAGAGAAAAACAGCTTGCTGTTTGAATATCAGGCGGTCGTGAAGAGCAGTGGAAAAATCAAGGGGGCAACGTGAAAATATACTCCAAAGGCTGCACCATGCAAGACGTTCGAGAGCAACAGCATTAGTGTACATATATTTCAGCGCTCTTTGAACTACGATATCTGATAAGACCCTCAGGATGCTTTTAGCCAAATCCATTGCGGACCAGTTTCCCTGTGCTTTACTTTGATCCATTATTTCCACCAATGTCTACGCATGGAATTCAGGGTGTTGCGTATCCCCGTCGGATGATATCTGCCAAGGTTGTGTCCTCACCTGAAGCTGTTCGTCCATCACCCTGGCCACCTCCCCTGCCATGGATTCCAGCTTTTCCTGGATTGGGCCGACCGAAGAGCCATTGACCTGCTCCCGGGAGGCCGCGCCCAGGTGGTACAGGTTAGGCAGGAGCTGCACGTGAGAAAAGAATCAGAGCCGCCATTATACATTTCTTTCACAAATACAAAAGTATGTGTTTTGTCATGTGAAATGTCTTTCAAATTCGTAGAGATATTCTGTTAAGTAATGTGCCAGATATCCCGATGAGCAGATAAGTTACTGACCAAGCGATCTTTTGCAAAAGAGATCAAAATCCTCCTAAAACCATGAAAATAGACCCCATGTGCCCTGCTGTGGAAGGTGTAACCATAATAACCATGCATGTAAATTGTTGTCGAACAGATCATAGCCTTTGAGAAGACGCTCCCACTCTCTCGCTCACCGTTTTGGAATTTCTGGCATCCTTCAAGAAGTTCTCAGCCATCTTCATGTCCTCCAGAATAATATCTGTCTCTGAGTATCTCAGTGAGTTAAGGTGGTCCTGGACTTTTACACAGATTCGGTCAATCATCTGGGTGAGCAGTACAAAAACAGAGCATGAGGTCAAATTAATTATGTTGTGGTGCGTTGTGATACATGCTCTCAGTCTGCTGTTTGTAAATAGACGTACATCACACTTTTCAAATGAATTACTTAGACATCATTTATGAATATCCCACCATCTACCGAGGTTTAAAACGAATGCAGAGCATGGTCAAAAAGGTTTCTCACATTCGACTTCACTCCTAATGTGGAAAGGCTTATAAGGAAAGAACTGGCATGGTGGCAAAACAGAGATGGGGCTTGGGAGAACCCTTTGGAAGCTCACCTGCTGAGTGGTCGTCGTGACGATGCCCTGCTGAAGCCTGTAGGCCTGCTCTTGGAGGTACTTTCGCGTCTCGTGGTTCCGGAAAAGGTAGTTTTCGATCTGAAATTAAGCAGGAAGGGGGAAGGTTTAAGGCTCCGCTCACGGGCAGGGCCAGACCGTGTCCCGATCGGCACTGCCAGAGTTGAATCCCAGCAGGAATGCCAAACAACAGCTAGGTCTCGAAAAGGCAGTAGGAAACCTCACCTTCAGCAGAGCGTCCTCGGTCTTCTCTGGGCTAGCTTTCAGTGCCTGGGAAGCATCGATGATCGGTATCGGCATGAAGCGGATGGTGAAGTTTCTGTAGCAGATAACAGAGATTGCTTGAATCGTGTGTCATCTCTGCACACCAAATGCAATTAAACCGATTTGCTTGAAATGTGTCTGAAATATGGCATTAGGGACACATTTGATGTCAATGTCGGCAAATTCCATGAACACAGGCATATTTGATCTTAGTTGATGTACATTTTTCAGGGCTTATGTCTAATGCTTTTTGCAATGCAGTGCATAAAAGAATTGCATCAGATCTGTTATGTAGGCACATTCAATTTGTGTATAGGAAACATTCTGCTCCCATAAAATATGCAATATAAGATACAATGAACTGAGTATCAAAGTCAGATACACATTTTAATAAACGTTGGATGAAAATTTTGACCTTTTTATACAGCATGTACAAAAAGGGCACGGATGCTCCCCATGCAAAACAAGCCATTCCTTGCTCTAATTTATAACAGCTAGGTATCATGAGGTAGGCCTCCGCATCCCTGAAAATGCTAAATCCACGGAGCACATGTTATTTATATTCACAGTCGTCCAGAATGGTCTCAACGCATTCCAGCTGAAGCATTTAAGTCTGACAAGGAGAAGACCTTCAACACGCTGATCCACAGATTCGATTCCACATTATACAGGAACATACACCTGCGTGTTGGCTTCCCGGGGCTTCGATATCAGTCTGCCCCTCTTGTAAATTATTCAAACGACAAAAAACCTGACACTGGGAAGGTACCAACAACCACTGAGGATAAACTAGACCACAGGTTCTTAATCTTGATCCTGGAGGTGCGTGCAGGACTTTATTCCGGATGAACAAGTAAGGGCTTCAATTAACTTGAAAATTGTTGATTTATTGCTAATTTTCCCTACAGTTGTTACGTTGATAGCCATTCCAGTCCTGCAGTAGCAAGATTGGGAAGCCCTGACATAGAATACAATGTGAAGCCCAAAGGGTCCACCACATGAGGGTGAAGCATTCAACAGGGAAACTGAAGCCAGAAAAGGGTTACTGAACTGCCAGAATAAGGGGATACAAGCCAAGGCTGAAAGTGAAAATAGGGAACAAACCAGGGAACAGTATAAACATTGCAGTGGCAGCAGAGACCTCGGTAGACTGATGAAGAGAAGCACAGGCGTTGGGCCAGCAGATCTTTATGCCTGGTAGACAGTGAGGCCTGGACAAGGTGATACCTCACCTAAATGGAGTGTCACTGAGCTGGAACCCCTTTCGGTGACAGGTGCCTCCCATAACTAAAACAATGGCACGCAGACGTTATTTAGATGAGACGAATGGGAACACATAGTTAGTGGCTGTTCTGTTCTGGCCACGTCGATGCATCCCAGGTAACAAAGCTCTCCAAACCTGCCCCTTTCCCCTGGCTCTCTCCTACTCTGTCACTCTGCTACCAGGAATGAATAGCACAGGAACATGAAAGGAATCCCTCTAAGCCCGGCTCCCCCAAAGAAGCAAAGGGCTGAACAAAGGGCTTGAGCTTCCCCATCTTCCTTCTTTTTCATCTGGCAGCACGTGCTCCTGCATGTCCAGGTCTGGGGCTTTTGTCTGCCTGGACGCCACTCGCGTCTCCCAGCCCTGGCTGCAAACCCAGCGGCCTCACCTTTGCCCCAATGGCTTTGCATCTAAGGCCTTTGAGAAGACATTAGAGAGCCTCTGCACTATGCCCTCTAGATAAGGAATCCCAGAGCACAGGTGTCGGCCTAGCCTCCATGCAGGAAGGATACCTTCAAAAGCTGTATGTATTGCTTTAAAAGGAAGACATTTATGTCAAACATATATAGTAACACACACACACACACACAAACACACACACATGCGGCCACGCATACAAATACACACATGCAGCCCCCAAATATAAGCTAGAGACTTACTTCTCCAGAGCGGCTGCTACATCCTGAAGACCTTGAGGGCTGACGTTATTCTTGTCCCAAATGACCGTCCTAACAAAATTGGAAAACACGGACAAGGTTGTTTTTAGACGCACACAAAAGGAGGAAAATTCATCATAGACACTAAACAGCTGAGTGAGGTGTTTAAAATGTGCAGCCCTAACACCGAAAGAAAAACACTCTAGAAATTGCGAAGGTAAGATTTTATTAAACAACCAGATGATAGCTCCCCCTTCTCACCTAAGCTTGCTGTTGATCTGCAGGGCTTTGGCCAACATCTTGGCCCCCATGTCGCCCATCCCGTTGCCACTGATGTCCACCCTGGTCAAGGAGGTGTTGCTGCCCAGAGCATTCAGGACAATGGTCAACTCGCTCTTCAGCTTGGAGTCCGCCAGCGAGAGGGACGTTAGAGGCTGGGAGGAATGAACATTTCACACTGATGAATAAATTGAAGACCAACTTCACATTGCATAAAGCAGCAATGCTTGAGTTAAGGTTTATGACTCCTATTGCTTGATGCTACTCATTTACCCCATTTCATTTCTATTGGAACATTTTTCTGAAATGAAATTGTGCTTTACAGTCTAAGCGCCGGCAAGGAAAAGCCGCACAACGGAGTGAAATAGGAATTGATGGGATACAGGCAAATTAAGATTAAGGGGCTGGAGAAGGGCTGCAGCTGAAATCCATGCTTTCAAATCAGCCATCACCGCTAGATTCTGCGGCCCCGACAGCATCTGCTTTCCCTGGACAGGAGAAATTCTTAGCTGGGGATTATCCTCCGGCACATCAAATGATTGATCATATTGACCCTGCACGACTGGGACGGTCTGCGCCATGGGATGACAGCCTAATGCAATTGCTCGAGGTACAGAGGGGCATTGTGGGAGGCCTGCTGTATGTGCTTGCTCGAGGTGCAGAGGTGCATTGTGGGAGGCCTGCGGTATAAGCTTCCTCAAGGTGCAGAGGGTCATTGTGGGAGGCCTGCTGTATATGCTTGCTCGAGGTGCATTGTGGGAGGCCTGCTGTATAAGCTTCCTCAAGGTGCATTGTGGGAGGCCTGCTGCACACACTTGCTTGAGGTGCAGAGTGGAAAGAATGATGACAGTTTCGCTTTCCTTGCCAGACAACCACAGTGCCTGTTCAGCTACACACAAAGGACACACTGGAACTGTTTAAACGGCTGTTCACACAACCTCAAAGAAGGCAAATGATTTTGTTATTGAACAAAATAAAAGACGATCGCCAGAATAAGAAAGAGCACTATTTATATTCATTTCATTCTGTAGCATAGCACACCTTTCAAAATTTGCTGCTTGTGAGCTGACAAGGCAGGATTGGCCACGCCACGTTTCACCGAGTTAAATCACATAAATTGCCGCTTTAGTAAGTGACCGCAACTGATTATCACCAGAGGAGTCGTAGGCATTCAATCTCGGTTAAATCCGCAGCTCCGAGCCGATGAGTCTAATGAGACGTGACTTGAGAGAACGGCGTCTGTACAACGTGGGCATGGTTATCTCCAGGGCTGCAGACGCCAACCCTGACAAACGACGAGCCTGCAGCAGAGTGGGGGGAACTCTATTATCTTGCCAGTGGGGTGTTAGTTTCTACTTCCATGGCTGGGGTGAAACATGCTAAACTTTAGTTTGTTTAGGGTGTAATACAGTGTTACAGGTAAAGTATTGATAACGCCTTTGAAAAAAACGCTCCTGTGACGGGTGCTAATCATAGCGCCGAGACAGCACTAGTCAGGGGTTGTGATGACCTTTGCTCTCTTTGCCCCTGAGGTGCGGCCTTCGATGCAGTGGACCATGAAATCCTTATTGATAGACTTGACAAGTGGGTTGGCCTCTCTGGTCCAGTTGTGAACGGCTTTAAGGCCTATACAACTGGCCGGGAGATTTCTGTCACCCTTGTCGCCCTTGTCACCCCACAGGTGATTTCAAAATAGAAATCACCTGTGGGGTCCCCCAAGGTTCCATTCTAGGGTCTGTACTCCAGGCAATCTGATCAGTAAGAAGAATATCGATTACCACAGCTACACAGATGACACCCAGCTGTAAAATTACGTATCACCCAGCAATTTTAGTAATTTTGACTCCTTGGTGAAGTGCACTGCTGACATAAATTTACAGATGTGTTTGAACTTCCTTCAGCTCAACTGATAAGACAGAGGGGTGTTAGTTATTGCAGCAAAAGTCAAAAGAGAGAAACAGTCTACACAGTTAAAGGCAACCAGCGAGTGAAACCCAGAGCCAGGTTAGAAACCTAGGTGTCTTCATTCCCTAAGATAAAAAAAAAAAAACCTCTTTTTTATCACCTAAGGAACATTGCCAAGGTGCAACCTTTATACTCACGGGATGACACAGAGAGACTAGTGAGTGAGATACCGTAACCCATGCACTAATGCCTGAACAATGCATGAATTTAATTTGTTAATGCCTAGTCTTGTAGTGTTTTATTTTATTTAATTGTCTTTCTATCTTTGTCTATTTTCTACTTTCTGTGAAGTGCACTGTGCTACCTCCATGTATGAAATGTGCTGTATAAATGAACTTTGATTCGATTTTATGATTAATTCAATTTGACAATTTTTTAAAAGAATCTTTTAAAATATATATTTCTGGTCCCAGGAAGATGAAAAAAAGGGCCACAGTGGTGAGGTTAAACAGCCCCACGGTCACCTTATTGCACGGAGAAGTGAAGTGGAGTAAAGTCGATCAAATGAGAAGGGTGTTGATCCTGATCACCTTTATCCCTAGGCATCCTCGTCCGTCTCAAGAAAAACCGCGTTGCAAATTTCACCCTCGGCATCAAATCACTCTTTTCAGTTTTATCAGCACGGACAAACCCTTCTCAGCAAAATTGCACTTTTAAAACCAATGTTTCCTCTGTGGGAAAGAGGTTTGGCCACTTTTTGGCAGCCAATTCCACACCATAAATCCTCTCATTTGGAAGCGCGTTCCGCAATGTGGCACAGCAATATAAATTCAGCGGTCACAACCCCTCCCTTCGCGGTCCGTATCAGCGGTTCTTCGACCGCAGCGCTTAATTTGCTTCCGACGCGCGTGCAGCCGAAAGTCCAAAAGCCGAAGAGTGGGTGGAGCTTTGGGGGATGAAAATGCGCAGCAAAGAGGCGTATGTTAACCCCCGAAGCCCCCTAGGGGGTCTCCGGGACAGACTGGGGTAGAGATACAGCACTCTGGATGCACGGCGCTGGGAAATCTTGGCTTTCTTGGAGGCCTGCATTCGTTAAAATCTTTTCACGGACATTTAATCTTCAACATGGTGGGGGAAACGTTTAAGCCACATGCTGGGTTAGCCATCGCGGTTCGCCTCCGGATTCCACATCCTCTGAAGAAAAAACATGTAATCAAGCTTCTTTATTCTGTGAGGCAGAAGAAAACTCAGAAAAAATTTGTATTCATGGCCAGGAAAAACCTGAAGCAGCCCAAAGAGTAGCATTCAAAGCCGTTTATATTTTAATAAACAGACGGTGACATGGCAATGCTAAAAAAAATTGCCCTGGAAGGGAATCGGTCTGTTGATCTCAGCTTAAGTATGGAAAGCTTTCATTTAAGCCCTAAAGGAGAAGGTTCACAAAAGCATCGCCTGGCTTTCCCGGCTGAAAAAAACGTGCAAAGACCCGAAGGGAAAAAAAACCCCACGTGCACCGAGCAGAAAGTGCACCACACATGCCACGGACGGGAGGTGAAAAGAACGCCGTTACTGGTCATGAATAATTGATTTGCGATTATTCCAAAAAAATACAGCCTCCTGCAGTCAGCATCTCTCGGCCGTCAACATGCAGGGCAGTTTCGGATACCTTTCCCTCGTAGGAAAATGTTCTTGTTTGGCCGGTATGAGGATTATTTAATTTTTCTTCCAGACACATTGTTCAATAATCTTACGAAACCATCAGCCAGACGTCATATTAAAATAGGTATTTCCTTAATTCTGTTGCTTATTAAAAAAAACAAAAAAAAAAACAACGTTGCTGTGTAAATAAATGACTTACTTGAAAAGGATAAACAAATACAAACTGAATTGTATTGTTATATTTTTCAGTTTTCCACGGGTTCTATGAAGAACAAAGGTGATGACGTAAATCCCATACCATAACAGAGATTATGGTACTTTTAAGACAAATACAAATACCTAAACTTAAAACAACAAAAATACACAAATCAAAACTACACTGTGGTACACATCTGTCTTCCAGGCATACCAGGGCTAACAATGACCACCGGCACCTGCAGGGAACGATTTTATGATTGGACGGTGTTTAACATTCATGTTTTTTTCTTCTTCAGTAAGTGCCAAGAGTGCGGGAAATAGCCACGGAAATCTGAATTTCCCCTGAACCAACCGAAAAAATAGAAAATTCAGTTCCCTCTCACAGGAACTCCTTTTCTTCCGTTTGTCGTTTCAGTTTACTGTTTTACTTCTTGTTTATTTCTGGGAACCTGCGGGGGGGGGGGTGACGATTTTCAGTTCAGTTTTATTAGACCTCATTGGACCTCATTGGACTGCAATCAGCCTAAAATACTCTGGAATACCGCGCTATGAGCCAACTTACACGACGGCCTTTGTGAATCAGACGCTAATGTGCTGCAGACTACAACCGGCGGGTTGAGCGAGCCGGTTCAGGCACGGTAGAGATTCTTAGAACTTAATACAAAAATAATAATTTCTTCAGTGCATCTTGTCCTTTAGCAGGTAAACAGTGCAGGAAGGTTAAGTAAGTTTGTAAGCCCGCCTTTTATGTGAAGCACATAAAACAGAGACAGGAGGCAACAGGCTATACCCGTACGGGATGTCTCTTTAACAGAGGGAGAATGCCGAGCTTGTGCTATCAGCACAAGGCCAGGCGTTTACAAAGGAACGCCTCGGACATACATTTGCTGAAATCGCATTGGCGAATTAAAACTCACGGACTCCTCCTCCTGTATCATGTGCACCAGGTTGTCCAGAACCGGAGCCAGGTTCCTGCGTGACAGACAAACAAAGACAGACAGACATGAACGCTAACACACCGACACAGCAAGCAACAGCAGCCAATCAAAGGGAAACCCCCACACAGAATCTCACAGAATGAGCTTCGGAGTGACAGGTCAGCCTGCCTCAGAGATAGACTTGGCGCAGTCCCTTCCATCTCTGGCCAAACAGCGGCGGGCCGGCTTTGTCTCGAACCCACCCCTTTCACCCGCAGGCTCCCCCGACAAGACCCTTACTTCGACTTGATGTTGTTGAAATTCTTCCCCAACGACAGGTGCCGGATAGATCGGTTTTTGGCCAGCCACACCAGAAGGGTGGTCAGGTCCGAATCCAAACCTTGACAAATTTAAGCAAAGAAACAAAAAACATTTTGCAGTTCTGGCAGGCAACACAGGTAAAATTGCCGCTGCAGTCTCCAGACACATTATAAATGCACAGTTGCTTTGTTAATGTCGTTAAATAAAAATAAATCACAAGCACACTATTCCCCCGAGGGTCAACGACACAAAACTGCATAGATCTTGTGGGCGACAGGGGAGGCCCGTAAACCGGTATGGATTATTGGATATGTCGTCAACAAAGATACACTTCATTAGCACAACAATCAGTTGCTAAAAGTGGACAGATGCCCCTATTCAAAATAAAAAATCAGTTTATAAGAGATTATAAGAGTTCTGTCAAGAGCCGTGACTGAAAGGTTGACAGTTGAAAAGTCTTGCACGAGGCCTTGCTTCAGTAAATAACTCAAAATGACTCAAGTGTAACATTCTGACCTATGGGGGCAGTAGCTAAGAATCTCAGACATGTAAAAACAAATGTGTATATATTTTAAAATCAAAACCCAATTAGCCATCATTTACTCCACATAACCTTTTTTGTGCTGTAAATCAACAATAAAATTGAAGAAAAGGTATACTGTCTTTTTATATGGCAGGATTCGTTTTGACTAAATTAACATTCGTAGTGATTAAACCGTATTCTCGGGCCCACAACGATAATTAAGAGATAAGAAGAGTTGAGAGCTTCTTAAAAAGTCATTCTGTGACTTGTTATTGACTATGATCAATGCGTGCACAAACTCTAGATATCTGGTTAAAAACAAAAACAACACGATTTAATGGCACGAAACAGCCATAAGGTGCTGTGAACTGCGTTTCTTCAGAAATAGCCTTTCATTGGCTGAAAAGCCATTTTGCACATTGACGTGATGTGCACTTTATGTCCATTTTAGGTCACCAAAGGACAATTCTGTGACGGACGGGAATATATTTTATGGAAAATGAGAAACTAAAGACATCTGTTTGGGCTGCCATTAAAGTAGCTCAACTGTTCACTTCTGGGGTGCTTCCCTTTGAATCTGTTTGTCTTGCAAGGTTTCACAGGGCCTTCCCGGTGCAATGAACAGGAAACCCTGGGCCTTCCGTGCCTATGGCGGGAGAACTACTGGACTATAGTGAATAAAAGACATTTTAGCAAGGCCGTCAGGATGCCCAGAGCAGTCTGCACAACAGTGCTCTCTGAGTTACCTCTGTGTCTGGCTTTCAGAGCTGCTATCTATGAACAGAAGAAAGAGTTTTTTTTTTTTTTTTAATTAAGCGGTTAAGGATTTGTCCATATCATAGCCGTGGCGCTCCAATTCCACTCTGTGTGTTTGGCTCCAGGTCTTCTATTCTAAGTTTCAAGAGTTGCACTGCAATATTCCCAATTTAAACTCGGCCAAAATCACGAGGCACAGATTTACAAAAAAGATTGTACAACCGTAGAGCTGCCCCTCAGAAAGGAATTTAGCGGAAACACATACGCACGCAATTATGATCTTAATTATGATATGGTCTGCTCAGGTAGAGTATTTTCATTAATGTGCAATTATGTTGTGTATCCAAAAAAAAACCCAATGGTTTTGCCGCAAGAGTCTTGAATATGTGAATTACAAACTAGGTCTGAGTAAGGCCTGTGTTAGTGTTCATTTCTTTATGAGTTACAAAATACAGATGCGCAAAAAGGCTCAGCTACAAATGGTTCAAAAAGAGCTAAATTAGGTAATGCAACGTTATAACTGAAGGATTCAACCCTTGAATAATCAGACTTTTCAATTAAAAGATTAGGATGATATGTCAAGCTAATTTCATAGCATCCCCTGCATTACTGCATTATATTCAAAATCATAAAACAGCACAGCTGGCACTTTAAAATAAAAAAAAAATCATCCTCTTCATTCTTCCAATGATTTAGAATATCCACTGAAAGAACCTGCCCCACATTAAGCACCTCTGAGATCTGAGATCTGCTTTATATGCATATATACAGAGGGAGCCCTTTTTAAAACGTTATGGCACCATGACAACATAGTTCCAATCACCTTGATTCCTGCCCTAGGTATTACCTCTACCCCTCATTACCAAAACCACGAAACAGCTATCCGGTAGATTATTTAATTGGTCTACTTACCATTGTCAGATATATCCAGACTAGAGATGTTGGGGATCTCTGCAATGCAGCCCTCCAGGATTTGTGACCCTCCAGACCTCAACTACAAACAAGAGATTGGGATGAGAATGGTATCCAGTCCATTTACTCAAATGTAAGTGGACAGGATTTTACATTTAGACTTCAGAAAAACCACTTCTCTGACTGCATTTTACAACAGATGACTATGCACAATTACTTTCAAAAGAACTGTAGTGGTCTAATTCTTTAAACAGAGGATGGGCAGATTACACCCGTGTTTAGCACAAGTGGTTTGTATAGATTTATAGACTGGGCTGATTTGAGCGGAGAGGAAACAAGGAACAAAAGGGACAATCATGAGAGTAAAAGCTGATTCATTATAAACTGGAAATGATCCTCAAGGATCCAGAAAATATACAGAACAGCTGTGAAAAAAGAGCTTAACTCCTTTTTTTAAATGTTTAAATCTTTCCAATTGTCTATAAACCAGTAATAATTGTGCATGTAGGCCTCTGATAACCAATCACAGAACTTCTATTGGAAGAGTTGTATCCAAACAATTTTCTCAGGGAAACCATTCTTTAAAACTTGGATATATGCACTGCAGAGTTAAAAACCGAAATTATTAAATGTGTAACGGAAACAGTGGGGTTGGCCTGCTGGTTATGGTGAAACAACGAAACAGCTTGAGGAGACAGAGTGGGCAAGACGTTAAGAGTAAGCAGGAGCAATACTTACACAGTGGCCAAGCTAAGCAGAGGGTTGGAGAAAGAACAGCACATATCAAGAGCACAGCAAGCAATCAAGCATCCAAACTGTCAAGCGTGAAGGAGAAGCAACCGGATTACTCATTAGCGGTTTGTACATGGAATACAGTAAAAAGAGGGTTTCAAAGAGAGGTCTCACGGTGCACCCCTAAAGACCCCGGGTGAGGAAATTCAGCCGGACAGGATTTGACATCGATTCTCGCTCAGCACTAACATTTGTCACAGTTGTATGTCATATAATGTTTCTCGCCCTCTCCACTTACGGATGACGCAATGTTACAGGCAGAATAAATATAGCTTTCCCTTTAAGGTCCGACTTTTTTGATTCAAATGATTCATTATGGAGGGGGCGAAACAGGCTTGGGAGTCTCTAAAGAGAGCAAGTTAAGGCAATGAAGAAAATGGGCCGTAGTCAACTGAGGCAACGGGCTCTATCAAACTGCCATGGCTCTTTAACTTCAACAATTAAACTAAATAAACCCTAAATTACTCAATAGTAGGAGCTTTGTTTTAGTTCTAGGAAAAGAGAAAGAAAAGACCAAAGGCTAAACCAGTAGAACCAGAGCCCAATTTTAGGTACAGCTCACTCACCCACAGTTGTCCTCTCAGTAAAGGCACAGTGTTCCCGGTACGCTAGTTTCCCAAATAAAATCCACACTACCATTGCTAACTTCACTACGCTCATTCAAAAAGACCTACATTCGACTACCAAAAATGACGAAAATAGCCAATCCAGGTTAAAGCAGTGACATTTAACATTTGGCGTGATTTCTTACCTCGCAACAACTGAGATCCAAAGAAACTTCCTTAAGGTTGGGATTGCTGGCGAGGCCAAGTAAGAGCGCTCTGAGGACACAGACGTGTAACGGACACGGTCAATCGGCTGTTTTTTTGAATGAGACTATGCGAATGAGAATCCAGTGATTCTGGATTATAGATGGTGCACTGTGTGAAAACCATGTCTGAACACTGAGGTCTCCCACGTCAGGCGGAAGCAGAGACGGAAAGGAAATGAGAGAAAAAGAGGTGCTCACTTCAGTGCTTCTGGGGGCAACTTGGTCCCTGACACGCTGATGCTGCTGAGGGCCAGGGCGCTGCTGAAGAAGTGCTTGAAGGCAGGGGGGAACTCTTTGCCCTTCCTGGCAGGGGAAATGGTTACACGCTTGAGTACGAATCCAAACAGCTTATTACAACATCGCGACACGAAGACATTGTTTTTTCCCCTCTCCGATTCATCGCTTAATTGGTCTCGTCTGTTTTCCGAAGCCTCGGATCTTTTAAAAAACACATTTACTTCCCTGGCTATTGATCAGAAGTGCTGTGCCAGGTGAAATGCAACAACCCCCCCACCCCCCAACCCATCTGCCACAGCCTCAGGAGGACCCACTACAGACTGCCAGCACTGAAACTGCAGGGGCCGAGTCAGCCAGCAGAGGGCGACTCCCCAGGTTTCAGACGGCATCTCCACTCAGAAATACATGGTCACTCCGTACAGAAAGAGCTGAGCCACCAAACCTGCTGATGGCAGCTCGGAGCTGATCTGCAGGCCCACACGTAAGCTCGGACACACCCTGCCTATGGATAGCACTGCAGCATTTACAGAAGTATCGCACTCTAGGTTACCCAGGATTCAAATCCTTCAAGGGGTGGCGCTATACAAACATACCGAACTGTAATGGTACACGGCGGAACAGTAATTTGGAAAAAATACACAATGTTTTTTTGTGCACAAAGCTGAAGGCTTCACTTTATGAAGACGTAATAACACAATTTGTATGAATCCAAAGCGATCTTTGACTGGATCTGAGAATAAAATAGTCGGTTATTCTTTGGTTGAAATCATCATAAATCATCATCCTAGATTAATGGGGCTGACCCTATGACTTTATGGGACCTATTTTTGCTGGAACAGATCTGAGTCCTATGATGTGTTTGTACATCAGAACCCTCACAGTTAGTGCCATGCTTTCACATCAGGGCAGAGGGATTAAACATCCCACTTGTTCCAGAATACGGCTTAGGGCTGAGGATAGTGCTCGGATAGTGTGCTGAAGCTTTAGAACCATTCACAGGTCCTTGACCCTTGACCCACTCACAGTGCTCACAACAACACTGTGACAGACAATGCTAAAGTGTGAAAATCTTCTGTGACTGAAAACCGTATTCACAACTACAGCATTAAACATAGCTATTAATCATCGGGAGCATCGCAGCTTCACGACGATCATTAATTAAACTAAGGATCAATCTCATGATGAAAAAAGACCTTCTTTGAATGAGACACAAACTCAATACAGTGATGTCAGTTGGTGGAGTGTCGGTTGTGCAGTGTAAGCATTTCCCAGTGTTCGGTCTGGATGGGTAATAGATCAGGGGTCAACGGTCAGCTAATTGAGAAGCAACATTTCTACTTTCCTCAAATTAGGTGAGGACAGTAGCTCAGTCCGGAAAGGCACTCTCCCGAGTGCAGACTGCGTCTGGGTTCGAATCTACACACAAAGACGCAGAGACACGGCCCCTCGGAAGATAACTGCCAGGGTCTGGGGGCGACACAGTGACGACGGCTCTCCGGGCCCCCCCTTGCGTTTGTGCTAGTCAAGGGAGCGGGTGGCTCTGTTCCCCTTACAAAACTGTTTTCTCTCACTAGATAACCACGAGAGCTAATACAAGAGTCATTGGGTCTTGCCCCAATCATTACCATCCTCATGGTTTGGTCAGATTGTTTTAAGATGTGTCTCAGTGGACATACAGTATGAACAGGTTTTGCGCGATCAATGCAGGCACAATCGTGGATTGACACAGTCGGCGCTTCGTACCTGTGGGCGAAGACACTCTTTGACACGTTTAGAACTGATAGGTGCTGGACCGAGCCCCGCAGGAGAGAACAACACACCTGAAACGCAGGTTAACACACCTGTTACCGCTTGCAAACAGCAACAGTTACTAAGCAACAGGTCAAACTCAGACGTATAAGTAATAATCCAGACAGATGGTTCAAGTTAGAGCTTAACCATTAAGCAGAGAGTCTAGAACTGACACTTTAATTTCTTGTACATGATTTTGGATTACAGTGTACCATTAATCTGGGAATATATTTATCATAAGCAAAAACTAAATTGTGTTGATTGATCTATCGATTAATTTCAATGGACGGCCCATTTCATCTTCACATGCAGCAGAAGTTGGAAAATGCACATGGTTCAGGCTGCCAACAGGGGGACCCTAGGAGATCCTAACCATTGTGACACATGTCTGATGTAAATACAGGGGACTTAGCAGTAGTGAATGACCCGTGAACTCACCAGGTCCAGGGAACAGTCGGTGTTGGACAGGTCCAGAGTGCTCAGGCTGTTTGGCTGGCCCAGGAAATGGTATAGATGCTTTTTTCAAAAACGTGGGGGGTGGAAAAAAAAAACGTATTAAAGGAATAGCTAAATTCATCAATGGGTCAGAGCTTTTGGGGACACGTGGGGAGAAATACACATCGGAGGTATAGCTTATTTGACCAGACGCACTGCAAAGGATGCTACTGTATCTGTTGTCATTTAGACCCTGGGGGAACACGGACATCGTCCTACACGCAGTGAGGTCATCAGTGGACAGTGACTGACATCCCGGTGGTGAGCAGATAGCCCACCCGTGAAGGGCGCTGTCCTGCAGAAAATTACCCAGTTCCACCAGAACGAAAGCCATCCTGAGGCATTCGCTCCAACAGTATCTAATGCACCGGGGCGGGAGGCAAAGAGTCAGCACATACATAAGCCACATTATCCAGGAAGGTCGAGGGGGTAAATTTATAGCAGGACTGCACGGCAGCTGCACTGATCTACCCCCATTGGCAGTGACCCCGCAAAGACACAGGCGTCGATACTGCGCTGTGTAGGGAGAGCAATCGATGGCGTGTTATTGATATCTAACATTAGAGTGAATTAGCCTCCTTGTGTGTGCTTGCGTGTGGGAGTGTGTGGGCGGGTGGGCTGAAGGATGGCTCTGCTTTGAAGCTTCACTGCAAAGACAAGTTCATCCACCTAGAGAGCGACAACTTTAACTCACAGCTAATAGGGAACCTGCAACTTTTGACCTGTGTGTGTATGTGTGTGTGTGTGTGTGTGTGCCTTTGTCCGTGTATTTGTGTGTGTGTGAATATGTGTGAGTGAATGTGTGTGTGTGTGTGTGGGTGTGGGTGTATGTGTGTGTGTGTGTGTGTGAGATTGTGTGTGAATGTGTGTGTGTGTGCCTTTGTCTGTGTATGTGTATCTGTGGGGGTGAATATGTGTGAGTGAATGTGTGTGTGTGTAGGTGTGGGTGTATGTGTGTGTGTGTGAGAATGTGTGTGAATGTGTGTGTCCCTTTGTCTGTGCATGTGCGTGTTTGTGTTTCTGAGTAGGTGGAAATGTGCTGATCTCCCATCCCATCCCCAGTATGGATTTCAGATGAATTCCTGTGTTTGAGGGAATGCCAGAGGCAGGCCAGCCCAGACACTGCATGCAGACTCGGTCTCACAGAGGGAGATACAGCTTGGCATGTCTCCTTTTCCGTCTAAGAAACACCTGAGCCACTTAAGGTGGACTGGTAAAGAAACACTCACACTGGATTATAAATGATCACGTGGCACTGCAAAGACAGTACTTAGACTGTCATATACAGTACTGCGCAAAATTCTTAGGCACATGTAAAATACAATTCTGTAAAGTGAAGATGCTTTCAAAAATAATGCATATAAAAATCTAAATATATTTATATCTACATATAAAATAAATACTATAAAGGAATACTACTCAGGGAAAAGGCTAATCAACCTTTATTCTACCATGGCTTAACGTAAATAAACGCAACGAATGTTTAGATACCCATTTAAACAATACTACTACAGACTTTTATTTACAGTGGAAAACCCAGACTGGTAAAAATTAAAAAGACGAATGTGCCTACCGAGAGGTCGTCTCCTCTGAGAATATTCCCTGAGAGGTCAAGATGCGTGAGGGTGCTGGGGATGGAAGGGTTGGCACTCAGTGACTGGGCCAGGATGTTCACCCCTGAGACACGGAAGACCAAATCAGTGGCGGTGACGTCAAAAATACGCCACAGGAAGCCACAGCTGAGCCCCGAGTCCAGCAGAAATCTCTGCGTTTATTGTGATCGATTTCATGAAATGATAATAACAGATGGGGCTCCAGGTGAGGGCGATGCAGTTGGGCTTGGGGCTGCCACAGCCATCGTGGATGGCCTCAGCAGGATAAGGCTGTCAGTCCGGGACTGACAGTCGACACACAGGAAACCTGTTGGGGGCCGCCACAGCCGCGGAGGCTGTCATTAGCTCTGCGGAGGCCGGCACTGACCCAGGGACCTGCACAGAGGCCGCTAGAACAGAGAAACAATGCAATTTGTTCAGTGCACAAGGGATCGATACCAGCCAGGGGACGATCCAGTCCCCGTCGCCTGAACGATTATTTGTTTGTGGCATGCTAATTGGCCGACCGGCCACGAACGGCCGCGGCTCACTGATTAGGGACCCGTTTTCAGCCGCTGATAATCTACAGCCACAGGTGAGAGCAGTGTCGACGGGTTCATTGGCATCAACAAAGTAAGAACCAGCCGCCGGTATAATCTCATTTACACAGCCACCATGGATCTAATGGGTCTGGTGGATATAACAGACAGGTTCCCCTCAATTAATTGAATGTGTGAAAATGAGGCACCTGGAAGTGTTTATCAGCCCATGCCTGCCCGATTTTCCGACTGCGGTCATTTGTTTGACGTGTCAGAACCTAGAGCAGCACTGGTCCTCAAATTCTGGATGAAATCATCAAAGTAGCACTGAGGTACTGAAACAGCATGCGATTCTGAATCTATACCATTTAATATTCATCAGTTAACCAATTCAGACCTGAAGAGGAGCCGAGGCCAGAATTCCCCAGAGGCCTCCACATCTGCACTCGATACATGAAAGCGTTGCTTGGTATGAGGACTCTGACTGTATGAGGACCCTGGGCAGCCTGCTGGAGCAGACTAATTGAATCTCGCGGTTTTCTTTGGACAACGGGAGGGGTAGATTTACTGTACCATAAATATTGAGGATTAGATTTCGGGTCACTCAACAACGCAACCTGGTCCTCCAGTCGGAAAAGTCCCCAGACACTCAATCTGAACCCTGACCTTTGAAAATCCCTGATTCAACTAAAGGTCTGAGCTCCTCAGCAACAGGGCAGGCTGTGGGCTGTCAGCAGTCCGTATCCAAGAAGGACGGCTTTTGTTTTGCGGCGTTGACAGTTCTTTCCCAGGCGCCACTCAACAGTGTTTGGAGAGAGGGAGTGCTGTCAGCTCTCAGAGCATCTTAACTAATGCAAATGTGCAAATTCACCAGGCAAATAAAGACCAATTACGATTCCCTAGATTTTAGCTCTGAAATCCGAAACATCCAGCAGAGCCACTAAAATCCTTTAATAAAATACTTCCCCGATAGCGGCCTTCACAAAATGCCCTCCCCCACCCCACAGTCCCTTTAGCACGTTTAGCTGCCTCCAGTCTAGACTCAGTCAAACCCTGGGTACCTCTCCCTCGCTAACCCCAGAGCCTTCTGGGACTTATCTGGGGTCTTCTGAACCAACCTCATCACCCCACACACATTGTATTGTTTGATACTCTGCTCTACTAGATCAATAATTACAAACGGATTATTTCACTCCTGGCACAAACTGCCTTGTTCCGATTGTAGAAGCTCAAGAGCTTTCACTGTAAGCGATTACACTCTGCCTGTGAGTATACATGCCTGATGAACCTTTCAGTCCAGTCACAAGCGGTTCTCCAAGCACGAGCTGAGACGAGAAACAACGCTTTGAGGTTTGCGTTTTTGTTGTCAGTACCGGTTCCCCCTAGCCCTTTAACGACCGCACGTTTCACCTGCGTCCCTCTGAGCCCGAGTCAGCGTGCTCAGCAGCAGAATGAGTTATCGCTCTGCTCCCACCTAAAATAAAAGCCCAGCTCTTGGCCTGAACACTGAAGAGCCGGCTTTCCCTTCTGGAGACCAGATCAATAGAGAGATAAATACCAGGGCTTGGGTGCCTTCTGATGAAGGCCGAAGCACGGCAAAACACACTTTGGGCATGGAGTCATTAAGGGCCATTAGGCAGAGGCAGCTTCTTAAGGCAAGAGGGGGTGGAAACCTGGTGCTTTTCCAGCCCGTACCGCTGGCTCCACAGATAACCAGAGGACTTCTCGGACAGGGGAAAGATAGCCCAAAAGGAACACTCCGTTAGCATTAAGAAAAGCTGTTTGAATACAGTTCTGATAAGGAACCGTTATCTAAAACACTCGCTTAGCACAGGCCCTTATTCAGAGCATTAAACAATTTTACACTCAACCTGTTAAAGCAGATTTATTTACTGCAGTGTTTCAGATTAAATGCTCTGCCTAAAGGGTACAACAGCAATGCTAACGGTAGCCTCTACAATCCCTCGAACCATGAGCGTTCTCTTCATGTAATAATTAAAAAAAAATACAAAAACTGACACATAACACAAACAATGCAGAATCCCCTAAACCGGATTCAACTCAACCCTCCAGCAGGGCATAGGAGCTAAAGTGAAGACAATTAGCACTCTTATTACCCATGGTGAGACCGTGTGTGTGAGGGTCATTAAATCAGAAGTGCCAACTCCAAGGAGCAATTAATTTGTCTCACACTGCTTTGTCATCTTCCTGTTAACATTCGGGCAAAACACAACGCTCATCAGCAGAAGAATCACAGACATTTATAAAAAAAAAAAAACTTCAAAGGTTACACAGCCCAAAAGAATAGAATTATCATATCTGTTACAGACCTGTTACTGACCTACAACAAAACATCACTAAGGAGGAACTCCAGCCAGATAAAAAGGGGAAGTTTGCACCGCTATAAACATGAACACACAATGAACAAATGCAGGCAACAAATGAAAGATAGTGATTACCTTTGGGCGACAGTGAGGTTTTTGAAAAATTCAAATGTTTGAGCCCCTTTCGGAGTTTGGCAAACTGTGCACTCAGAGAAGCGATACCTGGTTCAGACACAAACACAATGCATTAGAGAGTTGACAAAAAATTGTCCTTGCTTTTGGATACTAAAATTTATACATGCTCTCCTACGGCTCATATTAACTATGCAGTCAAGTAGAAATTCCAGTTAGCATTGCGTACATCATTGCATACATCATGGGACTGAGATTAAAGAAAATAAAGAAATGCCAGTCCTCCTCTTGGCCTGCTTCCCCCGAAACAACATTCACAGAGTATGTCATCTGAGCTGCTAATTGCTAATTATTACGAGGTTCTACCGTGTTGCGTGTTTGTTGAAACCATTGACAACTGCTAAAGGCAATGGGGCTAAATTTAAATAATGTCATAAACAAATTCGAGAGCGTTTGGGAGGGGGAAGCCCCTTGAGGTAGTTCTCAAGTGTGACTAAAATGACTTTTACTGCAGAAACCTTACAGAGAGCCACCAGCCACAGAATACTTCGGCGCTGGTGATTCATGGGTCTTGAAAAATTCAGGGGTCTTGGGAGAGTGAAATATTTAACGTCCCGCGTTGACACGGCTTTAATTTTTAGCTTCTTCAGCTCAGAAGAGCATTCGCTTAAAGACCGTTGTACACTATCACTTCGGCAACGAGTGACAGGCTTAATCACAGAAGCCTTTAAAGACGTATTATGAGTGACAGGCAATCATATCGTACATTCTCGTCAACTCATAATATTAGCAATCCCATACAATATGGTAAAATATGGGTATGATACCAGATTTATTCTCTGGTGGAAGATAACAGATAATCCAGAAAACAATAGGTTGCCGAACAGAAGACACTGTGCGACAGTGCTTAAGACAAGGAGCTTGTACTTCTGAGAAAGGACGGCTCAACGTCTTTTTATTTCTTTGTCGCCGAATCTTGTAACATGGCTGGTAAAACTGTCAAGGGAAATTAATTGATTAGATGCTGTCAGTCGGCATAATGAATTCCCAGTGACCAATTAGTGCAGGGTTCAAGACGGGTATCTTCCATCCTGCAAGCGGGACTTCTCCAGTCAGCGGCCCTGCTTGTACGACATGTTGCCGTGGGTTTCAAAAGGGGCCCTGTACCTCTGTCTTCAAGAGGGTTGTTGGCGAAGTTGATGGTGTGAAGTCCTGAGTTGGGGTTATGGCCGAGAGCGTTGGCCAGCTTCTGTGCAAAGTCACTGTAGGTGGAAACAAGTGTCATGTCAAAGTAGAACGGACAATATGTCAATCCGTACACGAGACGACGTGGCTGAAGAGTCAAGGTGCTCTGTCGGATATCCCGGCTCATCTGTTCATCTACGAAGAAACTCTCGATCATTCAGAGAGTACAGAATGAGTTCGCTCACTCTCATTAAAATCATTATAAAAGATAAGCACCTGCTTTATTTAAATTATGATATATTATAATCCTAATCAAAGTATAAGTAAGTGGAAGTGTGATTATTAAGGTGATATGGTGATGGTTGTTATTTTGATCAGATACCTGAATTGCTGATCGTGTATTTATTTGACGATTCCTGCGAGTGTCATCAGCCTTACCAGGAGCAGTAGTGGGCGCAGCAGTGTGAAGGCAGGACGAAAACATGGACAATGGGGAGACCCGGAAGGATAACACTCACATCTTAAGGCCCGCATTGTCCAGGACCAGCTCCTCCAGGCGACTGGACCGGGCCACCACTTTAAGGATCTGGTCGCACACATCTGAAGACTGCAAAACATGCTGGTGGTCAACACGCAGATTCCACATTGTGAGCCCGTGTGCGTAGTCCGGCTTGGCCCTCACGCACACCCCTGCAGACCACTTCAAAACTGTTGCAGCCTTTGTTTTTACGCTAAGCATGGTCCCTTCATTCAACCCAATATACGATTGCCACTCTGTTATCTGTGTTTTCTAATTGGACAACTGGGCTGATGTTTCAAATTTTATGGACAAATTTACATTTGTTGCAGCGCTGTCAAATTTTTGGGTACCCCGTCATACTCTCAAAGACGGCTACATTTTCCTGGCTTTCTACACCTTATTTGTAGCACTATACGTCACCTTGCCTTCCTGCTAAAATGTGGACATATTCGCCCTCTGTGGCTCTCAATATTCCCCCAGGGATTCTGCACCCATTCAGGGCATCTGACGGACAGAGCCTCTAAATGGCCGCTCTGTGTGGCCGAGTACCTCTTCTCTGGATTCCAATTTAAACTTCTCCCCCTTTTTAAAAAAAAGCCTACATCTCGCTCTCAGTTACGAGTCACACATGGACACAACTGCGGCACACAAATCCCTCACACTTTTGGCCCTTCCCTTCGGAAGGCAGTGTTTCCCTCTGCTTTGCACAGATATAAGGTTGCTTTCGGGCAGATGAAACGCCCGTTTGTCAACCGGTTCTCCAGACGGTCAGGAGCAGAGATTTCAGAAGCCAACTCCCACATAAAAGCCCTTGAGCTATGGTTACAGTGCAAACACCTATTTTAATACGAAAAAAAAAAGACTTCAGGTTCTTCTAGAGACTTCCGGAATACCGGAGCGGCAGACACGGGGGTGGGGGGTGCAGTGGAGTTGGTCTCAAAAACGACAGCCCAGAAACAAAATAAATTGGACTAAATTAAAAATTGAACGACTGCAAATAGCTGAGCAGAGCTCTGACCCACTTCTGCAGTTTGGGCCTGCTGTAAATGATGTCTTATTTGTGAAGATGTGCACAATGTCTGTTTGGTTTCATAAATCATGACAAATACAAACATTATGTATTAATATTTGAGACAAAGGACAAAATAAATTCTAACCTTATTGCTATCTATCTTTACAAAAGATTACTGTTCTGATGGGAAAAAAATATCATTACTTATTGAACTGGCCATTGTAGTATCACTTATATGCAGAGCAATGCGCGTTGCGTTGTTTTTCCACAGAAGCAAAACGACAGCATCCCCATTGTCATTCTGTCTGACTAGAAATAAATTCTGGGTCGCAATATTCCTGGTGTGTGCACGCTCTGAGGGGATTCACAAGTGAAAGGATATTGTTGCAAGCTGTGTCTGGTTTAGGGGGGCGGGACGGAGACGACTGTTCGCATCACAGCCCCTCAGCCAGGGTCCTGCTGGGGGCCATCTCCCAAACGTGGCCGTCACAACTTGTTTGTGATGGGGGAAAAAATCAGCCTGGAAGAATGTCGGAGCGGAGCGTGCACATACATCTCCTGAGTCCGGCGGTGTGAAACTCTGGCGGGTTTCGAAGGCCCTCATTATCAGACACCCACGCACTGCATGAGCGGAACCCGGTTCGCGGAACATCCAGCCTTTCTATATCCATACAGCGCGCTTCTCTCTCACCGTACCGCTTATTACCGACATGGCAGGAAGAAACGCTCTCCGCATACAGGGGACGATTTACACTGGCCATTTACATGTCTCCAATCTATTGTCCACTTCCTTGCCTTTTAATCCCACGATTAGTCATCCGGCACAGCAGTTCGATAGAGCAATCAATGTTGTAATTTGAGGCTCCTCTCCTCTTGGCGACGGAGCACTGAACCTCATGCAGTCGGTTACTTAACTAGGATTACACAAGGGGCTTGTAGGAGAAAGTTTTTAATGATGGGGTGGGGGCATCGAGCGTAATCCATTGAAGAGCAGCTTAGCTCGTTTGCATTGAGTCACGAGCCGGTTGGGTTCGCCGGTTCCCAGACTAAGACAGAGCTTTGCGAGAATGCTCCGGCATACAGGAATGGAGAAACGCGGGCTTTGACACAGGCCATCTTGATACCAGGTTTTGACACACCCGTCTAATGTGGCTCCACACCAGATCTTTCGCATCAGAATCACAGGCTTGATCAGCCCGGTTTTCTACAGTCATGGCTATTGCAACACTGCTGAAAAACAAGTGGTCTGGATGGGTAAACACAGGCCGTTTCAGTACACAAGCTATCCAAAAGTGGCAAGGCCTCACAACGCGTTTGATAACAATAAAAAACTTAAGTCAGAGGTTTTCGGGAAGTTCAGAAAACTGTGGACTTGCAAGATTCCAATGTTTAGAGATTTCCACAGAAGTAATTAAAAAAAATTTCTTTCCACTCAAGATTTTGCAATTTCTAACCCTTTTGTATATATTTATTATAGTAATTTTGCAAGAAGAAAAGCATGTGAATGTGAACTCACCAGTTTGTAATCCTTCGTGGAGAGTTTTGTGAACCACTGGTTATATTCCAGTACAGCAATGATTGCCACCAAATCCCTGCCGTGTTAAAAAAAAAAAAAAGATTATGGCTTCATCATGGTGCCCTCCCACAGATCTTTCACACTGATCATCACTGTGAAACTCGATCTAAAATCCACTACATTTCCTGCATTTATCCGTTTCGGTCATAAAAGCTCAAACATCACATCCTCAGAAGGAGGACTCGGGCTGACAGTGTTGAATGAACGACCTGTTTTCAAGATGGCTGAAATCCTGCAGGTTCAGTTCTCTCGTGTCCTGCGTTAGGTAGATCGTGTCCACATCCTGTTTGGTGCGACAGAAACATAAGAAAGCAGCAGTGCTTCATAAGGTGACCACAAACGGTATTGATTAAACCATGCTAGTAAGACGAACTGGGTATGCATTATTACACTGGCTCATAATACCGTACAACAACAAAAAAACGGACAGCAAAATAAATATTGTGTAAAATAGACACAAACGTGTCAAGCATTTCTGTAACTCTAATGTATTTGTATACTTTCAGCCAGCGCTATTACTAAGTTACGCTACCAAATATGGTGTTTTCTTGAAACTGGAATCTGTGTAATGCACAGGGATAAGAAAAAACAGGAGATGACACTGAAAGCTGCCTCTTAATCAGGAGTACAGAATTGAAAGGGATTCCCCTATTGGACGACAGCGCGTTAGAATTCCGTGAAATGAGTCCACAGAGGCCCACTGGTGGTCGGCACAAAGGACAGCCAAGTAATACTAACCCATTGCACCTCTTCTCTGTAAGGCAGACCCAGCCAGTCACAGACACACTTGTACATCTTAGAGAAGCCCCCTGGGGGACGAGACGGACAAGAGACTTTTTAGTCACACAGAATGGGAAACACCCTATTAATCACTGGTTCTATTCACCACCAAGAGCAGGTCAATACCGATGGCGCCCGCCATTGGCTTGGCTGCCGGAGGGCCAAATAGTTTCTCTAAACCAATATTTAAACAAACTGTCAACTTAATCAAAATGTTTTAATAATGCATTCAGAAGGCATTGTAATAATAACCTGCAGTCCTGCACGGAATTCACAGTTAAACATTATCTATTTACTCTGTAATTTAAAACAAATAGTTTTTGTTACAGAAACATATTTTATATATTGTATATGTGCATTATCATCAGGATTAAAGCCAGCAATGTTTAAATCTTTACAAAATATTTTCATTATTAAAAGGGACATTGAGGAGAGTAATCTTTTTCATTCTCTTCAGTTACAGTGCCAGAGATTTCATAGATCAGGCTTACATCCTCTAACTGTCCCCCTGATGCACAAGCGTGCACACACACACGCACGCACGCGCACACACACACACACAACCACAAACACTCACGCACACACACCACGCACACATATGCATGCTCACACACACACACACACACACACACACACACACACACACACACACACACACACACAACTGATGCATTGGTCGGTTCTGGTGAGGGGAGAACTGACTAAATCCAATTTGTATGGTGATTTACCGCAAGGCCCTGGTTCTACGAGACTCTGTTTCTCCCAGAGCGACTGAAGGTTGCAGATCCGATCTGGAGGTTCCATGGCTAGCTTTTTCATCATTTTCCTGTGGGGTCCAGAGTTTCAGGAGACGTTAGCATGCGGTTTGCAGTTTGCACCAAGGTGGATATAATTGTTAGTCTAAAGCGTGCATGAAAAAAACTAACTACAGAAATAGCATAAATCACATAAAATAAGTAAATATATACTTAGGTGCTTTAAAATTTAACAGCGGCATGGTTTCAGAAAATCTTCAATGCTACACCAGGATGTGGGATGTAATGTTGTCAGTTCACTCAGCACAGCCAATGCACAGACCCTTACTGAGAGAATTATGGCACTAGAAGCCCACGGAATAACAATTTGAACAGGCAACTACCAATTGTGATGACCTATGGACGGAAATAAATAACCAAATGCTAGGATGAAATGACAGAGGAGGGACCGACTGGCACAAATATCTCTGAAGGGGTTGATGCAAGACTGAAGGCCCAGCCATTCATTGCAACAAATTCACCGTACGATATTGGCAAGGGATGATAATGGAGGCAGTGATGATCAAACACCAGCATTGCTGGACCCGTTCCGACGCCTTCCTCTGGGTGTTATCTTTCCCAGAATCCGGGAATCAGGATATCGCAGGCCTCCCTGGGATTCCAGGTGCTTGGCCCAATATCCTCAGCCGCACCCTGAGGCTTTGCCAGACGCCTATCGAAACCCCCAGAAGGATAAGTTGGGTGAAATACAATAAGACATAAACCTACACTGGGGACAGACCGGGACACATCTTCTGCAGGCAGTGCCCTATGTGGGCCACCACCTCATTCACGTCCTCGGAGGAAGCCAGCTTCATGGAGAGCGAGCCTCGGTCGTACTCCACTGCAAACTGCAAAGGGAAAACACGTAGCCTGTCACTCCCGTTGAACCATCGCACTTTCTGTAGCAAGCATGGAGCTACTGTAAACCACGGTAAGCGATGATAAGATACGTTGCTCGAAATTGGGTGGATTTTAGTATGTGGCATTTAGGCAATCATAATATACTCATTTTAAAATATACTGAGAATTTGTAAGGAATGATCAAGAATACCACATGAAATGCTCAAAATGGTCACGTAGCATAAAATACATTTTCAATAGGAATTAACCTAATACTGTACATGGTTTAAGGGTGTTTATGTGAGATATGGCCATTTCTTCGGGATTATTTAACGTGACAACCAGTGAAAGCTCGTCGTATTGCCATCTTTCTCTATTTTCCCGTATCAACTGAAAGGCTTTAAGGAAGATTTTCAGTCTTTGAAACACCATTAATCTGGGTTAAGGGTTATTGCGTGAGCACACTGGGGGATTAGAGGTAGGGTAATGCATTACTGTCAGTCAAGAGACCATGCCGGTAGCTGAAGGGATCCTCTAAGAGAACGCAAGTCAATCACTTCCCAGTGTGCAGTTTTCACGTCACAAAGAGCTGAAATCAATGGTTTCTGGGTAGAACAGACCTTGTGTTGCTCGTTAAACATAAGTGTGCACATAACTGGGGAATCAGATCGTTAAACTAGAGTAGACGAACTACGCACACAGTTTGTCCAGTTCAGATTCCACAATCAAATGTAAAACATCACTGTACTCCATGCCCTCCTTTCATCCCAAGCACTGCGGCTCATCTGGGTTTAATAACTATTAGAACGTTCTGGAACTGGAACTGGTCCAATTCGCGGAGAACGATTCGTTACCTGAGCAGGTTTGTTACAGGCGATTCCTTGTATTTCCAAATAATTGAAGCTCTGTTCAACCTGAATTGGAAAAAAGAAAATGAGTAAGTCCTCCCATAAAGGCTTCCCAGAACACACCACAGAACAGAGATAAACGGAAGTCAGGAAAGTCAGCTTTGTGTCCATAAAAGGGGATCCAAAATGAACGGGCAAGCGTGTATGTAAGAATATAAACTGTATCGACTGTGGATGCCTCCCAACCCGACAAATATACCTGGAATTTTTCACCCGAAAAATTTACGAGTTGACAATGACGAGTTATCGCCAACAAACCATCTCAGGACCGGCTTTTAAACACAATAGATCATTTAATATTGTATGTCACTCATCATAGAAAACTTTTTTAATTCTTTCCATTAAACCCATTATACTGTATGTTCCTTTAATTCTTGTATGTTTCTGGGGGTAAACTGCATCATATAACCCTTTTAATTGTTATGTTTCATCGTGCATTAAAGGACTTTTATGGGGTTTTGTTTTGTGTGTCATTAAACAATGTAACTGTTCAATTGTGGTAGAAAGTACCTCCCACATGTTAATCGGCCTAATAAACTCACTGCACAGGCTGAGTTCCAAGGAAGTCAAGAGGATGGGTCCAATCTAACAAGACCCTCATCTCTACAGGGCGGCTCTAAAGCAAGCTAACATTCGTATGTGCTGAACATATCACTCTTTTTTTCTCTTTATGGTGGATGGTAACAGGTAATGAAATGTTACGGAGATGAGAATATTATGAAATCATCAGGAAGAAGGGAAATGGACTCAAATCACTCGAGACATTTTGGACCACTTTGGTATATGTTAAATCAATATAAACTTAGTTATTTTTCTATTCATACATGGGCTTGTGTCACAAAGTCTCTTTACAGAGGCAACGTTAACAGTTAAATGGAAGAACATGGCTGACTCTTAAAAGACAATACTCTACTAATTTCCTGTTAACTGTAGAGCAGCCCAGCATATGCTTTCAGTGCAGAGAAACTGAGGGACAAAAATTGGCGTGACTTTCAAAGGGTTTAAAATAACATTGTCTTAAGTTAATAAAACCCCTTAAAACTTAAAAAAAAAAATTCCCTATAAAATCTTAAGCTCTGCCATTTAGAAGCATTTGAAACTCTGTAATAACTGGAATATAACAATAACGGGTGGATAAGCCAACTACGGCAAGGATCCAAAGGAGGCAAAAGACATAAAGGGCACCTAATTATGACAGCCGGCAGAACCCCACTGTGTGAAACAATAGGCCAAATGAATTACTCTCAGGATCCTGTTTGTTGGGGATGCAGCTTCCGCTCGTTCCCCCGCCATCCTGCCCACCTATACGCTGCTGAAATGCAAAGCGTGTCTTCTCAGAGCAACAGGTGGCGCGTTGACCAGCGGCCTCAGTTCCAGACGCCCCTACTTCTTCTCGATCGTCTATCACAGCGAGAACGCGGCCCCCAAGATTACACCAAACTCCAATTAACGATGGGCGATGTGGGCTATATTAAGTGATCACCATCCCGTACATGAAAACACGTGGCACTTGGATTACTTGCTACTGTGCGTACGCGTATGACTTGGAGAGAAAAGTTCATACTGTGAGAAGTTTTGTGCTGGGATTCTTATACAAGATGTCTGCATGAGGCGGAGCTGAGCTGAAAGTCGGAGTTATTTAACTATTAACTAATTATTTAACTAGTAGCTAATTTAGTTTGACTGCAAACATTTTGTTTCGCATATCCTGAAAGTTCACCCGACCTTCCTCACTTTCCAGTTCGCCCTGCTGATCTGCACTTCCCTGGCTATGTTAGAACAGGAAAAAGCCTTGGGTGGATGTAATTAGGGCAGCCTCTACCGTACAATGTTAGCCCCGTTTAGCAGTTTTCACTTTCCGGCCCCTTTCCAGTCACTAGCAGTCTCGGAAGGACTGCTTCAAAGGAACTAGACTGCAGTCCGGAACATTCCTCCTGATGCACAGAAGGTGTTAACAATCACCAGCGAGTCGTGTAGATTTAGGAGGAATTAGTGCCCACTGCAGTGAGCGTCTGAGGTTTATCACGGGCCATCGCTCAAACAAAGGAAATTGAAGGCAGGCAAAGTGAAGCACTGGGAACTCCCACACTAACAGCCGCCCACAGGGGACCTGCAAGAACTTGCTTCAAGGCCAGACAGTGGGTTGAGATCCATGCAAAGAATTCCACAAACAAGCAGAAGCATGCCAGGAGATTCACTATCGAAACACGGAGGCCGAGCGTCTCTGCGCACATGCCGGGACTCTGGGGGGAGAGGGGGGATGATAACAATCTGCTTCGCTATTTGAAAAGGGAATGGATTTGAAAACCCAGTGGTCCATGGGAAGAGCGTAGGCAGGTCTTCATGCTCCGTCGGCCCCGCGCAGCCTTAGCAGTTAGCGGCAGGATGGTCGGGGGGGAGCTGGTCTCGCTCCGCTAAGACGTGGCCTCGTCTGTCAGGCCAGCCAGGTCGCCAGGCAGGTCAAGTACAGGTCAGGCGCACCCCGCGCTCTGAGCAAGCAGACGAGAGCGGAACAAAGCCGGTGCTCAAAGCGTCAGTGGTTTTCCAGACCACCGATGTGAAAGGCCGCCATGCGTAAAAACACACCAGATCAACTCAGCTAAATGGCCGATAGCATTGGAAAGAGCACCAGTGAAAAGCTATCCGCCATGCGGATAGTTAGCAAATAGGAGACTCTCATACCTGATAACAATCATTCAGTAGGTTTACTCATTTGTTAGACGTAGATGCTTGGGAGTTTATCTACATATCCACCCCCCCACATAAGAGCATGCGTTTCCTTACCTTGGTTGGCACACGTGCTGTGAATAGGTAAGCCCGATGGGACGAAAGGGCCTGTGGACAGACAGAGAGAGAGCAATCCCTTTAGCAGTGCAATGGAGAGAAATAAGTCATGCGTACACGTAACCAGTGCTTTTACTAGTACTCGTTACAGCTACGCAATGCATCACAACGCCGCGCGGCACAAATGTCGTGGAACTTAAATGAAAGCGTTTCATTTGGAGCGCGCACAGAGTTTTTCAAGCAACCGAGCAGGACCTATCCTAGCAATAAACAGGAGGGGTTTAACAGAGAGATGGTTTAGGGCTAATGGAAGTGAAGAACGATAGTGGGGTTAAAGCCAGTAAAGCCATCCGGGAGAGGAAGGTGACAGCACTTACGGCCGGCATAACGCCACAGCGAGGATGCACTGGTCCCGTGTAAAGCAACCCTTCTCAGTGCGTTTTGTCCGGCATTGATAAGAGGAACTGCCACAGCTCGGAGAGCAAGACTAGTCTCAGGGCAAGCCGCTGTTTTTGCCATTATATCATTTAAAGAAAAAAAAAAGAGAGGGAAACATCTGGGACAGGACCAAGTCATTTCACAGAAATATTAGTTTTGGCTCACATGCTTTTAGGGTGACCCCGCTCAGGGCATGAGAGAGAAGGAGAGGCCTTCACAAAACAGAGAGTATGTGAAGAGCTGAGCACAGTTAGTGGACCGGGCCCGGTACCCTCACAGACAGGATGGAGAAGTCTTAACGCTGTGGACAGGGTCCTGTACCCTCACAGACAGGATGGAGAAGTCTGAATGCTGTGGACAGGGTCCTGTACCCTCACAGACAGGATGGAGAAGTCTGAACGCTGTGGACAGAGCCCGGTACCCTCACAGACACAACTGGGAAGCCTGAACGCTGTGGATAGTGTCATGTACCCTCACAGACAGGATGGAGAAGTATGAACGCTGTGGACAGGGCCCGGTACCCTCACAGACAGGATAGAGAAGTCTGAACGCTGTGGACAGGGTCCTGTACCCTCACAGACAGGATGGAGAAGTATGATCGCTGTGGACAGGGTCCTGTACCCTCAAAAACACAATGGGAAGCCTGAACACTGTGGACAGGGCCCAGTACCCTCACAGACACGATTGGGAAGCCTGAATCCTATGGACAGGGTCCTGTACCCTCACAGACATCCTCGCTGTGTCAGTGTGCAAGCTTTCCCCGGGTCCCGAGGATGATTCAACCACGCTTTGTAGCAAGGCCCTTGTAGGGTAATTGTGTGCTTTAAAGCAGCGATGTGCACGGGGGGGGTGGGGGCGTACACTCCAGCCCCAGCCCCTTTTTATTCCCAAGATCTGAAGTGTCTTTTTGATATTCGTGGAAAAAAAAATTCACAGAGCCTTTTTTATGTTCAAGCCCCCGCCCTTGAAAAGGTCTGCTCACGGCACTGGAAACAAGGGAGCAGGGTGACACAGATGGGTCTGGGTTTGTTCATTTCATCTTTTCCATCTCTCCTAGCGCAGAACAACTGTTGAAAACAGACTGAACCCAAGTTATGAGATGGCCGAGAATATTTATTGCTTTTGTGGGCTACTGTGCTAGACACATACAACCTCTGAGCTTCGCAATCATGCCAAAACTATCAAGTGCTTCAGCAGGGTCAACGCACTTCTTCAGTGGAAAAACAAGTAAACGGAACAAAAACTATTTTTACAGAACTATTCTTCACTTTTGCTGTTTAATGACAACACGACGGACGACAGCAACTACCCAGTTTTTGCAACAGTTTAAAAAGAAACCAGGACAAGACTGCTGAGTTCCTGAGCGATTCACTCCACGTAATTAGGTTGAGAATCATTGCACTGGGCTCAAATGAGGACGTTCGCACCAAATCAGAGCTGCCTGTCCCGTTTCGGCATCTGCCGAGGGGCCTCGCGGGGCAACGTCCCCGTGACGTCAGTCTTTCGAGGCCGACGGGGACGCTTCTGAATCTGGGATCTATATAAAAGGTTTGCAGGGGCAGAAGAGCCCTGGGAACGGCCTCAGCAGTGGAATGCACCGAGGGCGATGAGTGTGGGGCAGGAGCAGGGCCATTGCACTAGCAGCCTTGTGTGAAGCCCTGGTCCAACATAGCTGCAGCAATCTTCAGCAAGCAGCTTGAATTTCTCCATAATTTCAATGGGGTATGGAACACCAGCAGATAGAGCAGGACTGAGTTCAACAGATCGCCCTTTTTTCTGCTTGTTTGCTCGTTCATCCACTTGGCACACACAGACCGTCTTAAACATGCATAATAAACTCAGCGCGTCGGTTCTGAAAATGGCACACGGGAACATTAATACAGAGCAGACAGAAGCAACAGTAATTCAGTTTGATCTTCGAGTTGATAGAGGCAGCACAAATTCCTACAAGCAAAGGAAAACCAACGAAGTACCAGGGAAGTGTTCAAATCTGATCATTTACAACACTATACTCGACTTGCACCCTATTCTGTTAATTTACATCTCTGAAGCTTATCTTCAGTGCCAAGCCCAGCCAAGCCAAATCAAGTCTGAAATCAAGTGAATGAAAACAGCTGAGTGACATGGACACAAACATGGCTTCTGTCTCAGGACCGTATAAGACATTATGGGTTTTGATCCTTCATGAAAGTGCCAACCAAGTCAACTAAGTGCAAACCTCAGCTTCCCTCTTTTTCTTAGATTAATCTTTCCACTTTGTCTCCCACAAAACCACTGAGCGGTCTGAGCCATACGCTGAAACATAAGCTATGAGTAACCAAAGCAACATTTGTTAGGCAGCGCCGGTGTTGTTCTGAGCCAATCGTCGCCCATCGTTTCCAGATGGCAGCTGTGGAGCACGCTCCCAAAGAGAAAGTCCGCGCTCGCGCCAGTTTATCACCGACTGCCCTGACACTTCCTGGGGTAGAACAATAAAAAGGGGCCTCGCGTTCTCCCGCAGCAATGCTCTGTCAAAACCTTGCAGTGAAATTCTCTTTGCTGTCAAAACCAGTGCCTACATAATCATCCACCTTGACAGTTACCATGGTGACGGAGAACTTCAATCCACGCATTAAAGTTGCATCTTTAGGGCAAGTAAAATCACACAAAAAAATGCCTAGGAGAGAAAAGGCCCCCTATAAGACACACCATACATCTGATTAATTGATTCATATTTCGAACACGGATTCTCGAGATTTATTTTATTGCAAAACACCTTTTTTTTCCTCTGTGATAAATGATAAATGTTAGATAAAAGTAGCACATTGGTTTATTTTTATGTATTGTGCACCAGATGGCATTAGTATTGTGGTTATATATCATTTTTTAAGAGTACCTGGTAAATGTTGTCCACTGAGACACAAATTACAGGATTCCAGCATAGTACGCTAACAACTGTCCACACATTCCTAACAACAAAACAGCTGGAAGTGAATCTTTGAGTCCCTGAGTCCCTGAGTCACCTGGAACACCAGGAAGTGGGGTAAAAAACCAGGTCCTCAAACGTTGTTTTTTTTATCCCGGACCACTTATGTGGAAAAACGAAACCAATGTTCTCAAGAGACAGAGACACTGACATACCAACGAATTGTGCTTCACCCTGAATCCCTCGAGGAACACACTCTTCCTGCCACGACTGATGTGTTACCCACGAAAGCGTTTGTCTTTGTATTAATAGACAATATGTCAATTGTACATACTCATCAAAGATATAACACATCAATGTGTATTAACCAGGATGGGGGGGGGGGGGGGGTGGGGCGCAGGGGCGGTTTGGTGAAGTGAGCCGGGTTTTTTGGGTCATGTGCGAACGAGAGGAAGGGGGGGGGGGTGGGAATGATGGTGGGGTTTTTGGGTTGTGGGGGGGG
>JAOYSI010014425.1:0-38139 GCA_025775065.1 Hiodon alosoides | reverse complement strand
TCTGTAGTCTGTAGTCTGTAGTCTGTAGTCTGTAGTCTGTAGTCTGTAGTCTGTAGTCTGTAGTCTGTAGTCTGTAGTCTGTAGGTCTACTACATCCCTAGGTTCATGGAAAATGTGTTATTTATACACTAAAACTCGCCCATGAGGCACATTGACCCAAACCAGTTACCCATTTAGCAGAATCACCAAATCTAATGCACATCTACACTCAGATAGTAATTTTAGGACAAATATTTGCCAAAACCCCCAACCTCCCCCCTACAATTCCCAACCAAAGGCACAACTCTAACAACCAAAATCTTTTGTGTGCAAATGAAGCAACACTGTTCAATAAGCTAAGCTCAATTAACAATTGATCACTTTTACATTTTTAAACACCAATTTCTTAAATGTTCATTTGTAATAAAAGCCTTAAAGGTATAAAAAGGCCACAGGTGAGTCGTCCGGTGTTTGGAGAACTATGGATACAGAGTCATCTCTGATGAAACTTGTACGACTGTGGTGGACCGTTGAGAGAGGCTGGGCAGAGTGTAGCCCGATCTGAGCCGTTTCACCACAGCGTCCATCATCCAGGTGTTCTAAATGAGAATAGGGCTGTACTACAGTTATTTTTTGGGGGGAGATATTTTCTAGCAACAGGTGACTCATATACATTCAGCGCACCAATTTACCGGCCACGGTTAGTGATTTACTGAGCCAGGCCTAGCCTGACTCGATCCATAATATGTTCAAGAATCAGCCTCCATCAAACACAAGCCACACACCTGTGTTTAAGTACTCTGCCGCGGGTGACAACTAAATAACTTCCAATTTAGTTAGCTGACTGGCATTTTTCCGTTACTGTGCACTTAAAACGATTAAAATAAATCAGGCGACTGTGATGTCAAACAATTCCGTGATTGTTGATCGCAGCTCATCTGGGAAATGAGGAGCTGGTGCATCTTATTTTTTCGTATGTGCCCCTGAATTCTTGCATTTAGAGGAATTTTGTTGTTATGCAGTGTTTACTCCAACGGCCTGTTTCCTGTGCGTGTGTCGGTTTGTCTTTGCGTCTGTGTAAAACTGGCATTCCACTAGTCACGTCTCATCGTGATGTGTGTTCCAAATGAAAAAACCTTCACAAATAAACTGATTCATAAATAAACAAACTTGCTTGACTACATTTATTTTCTGTGGACACGAGTAAAACTATTGATTTAACCCAGATGATCTGGGAGGCCATGTTTTCCATGTTTTTCTTTCCCTTCATTTTTAATGTCCAAGGGACTGCTTGGTTTGGCTTTTCATTGTTGTAACACAACCGTCCCTTCCCCAATGGCGTACACCATAGATGTACCGAGGACAACACATTTCCTCTTGAATCTGATCACTGCTACCCTGCATGCATTCCCCATTGAAACTATTGATGGTTTTAATGAAACTTTGCCCTTTTGAAACCAACTGGTAATTTTGGGAGACTTCCATGTTAGGAAACCATCTGTGTAGGTCTTCTGTAACAGGTACCCTTAAGACAGCTATATCTGCTTAGGGACTGGGTTATTGTGATATAGGGGATAGCCTAATATAATACACAACATGGAATGTGAAGGGTTTGAATAATGGGGTGCCCCCCATATTAACTACCAGATCACAATTATTTTCAAATGCATTTTTACTTAATTACTTTAAGAAGATACTGAACTTTATCACAAATATAATTTAAAAATACAAGTTCTTGTGTTTGAATATCTCTCTATATTTAAATATCAACCATAAATGTTAAATCATTCTCTTGAAAGTTGAATATTTATATTATTTATATTAAACATATACCAATGTTAGATGGGACAATTGTCGCAATCAATATTTAATTTTAAATCCCTGGGAAAGTTTTAATGAACAAAATTGTCCCCTTTATCTCCTCTTATATCACGTCTCCACTGTTCCACATAGTAGATTTGTTACAGTCATGGGTCATCATTATAATACAATCCTACCAAACATTTATGCCCCTGTCAATTTCCCTGACCTAAACGCGCATAATTTGGATTTGGTCAGATGATTGCAGTGCCAGATTACCTTACCAAACCCTCAAAAACATTCTTGTTGCTCTTCTGTACACCATCCTTTTACGTGAATCGATTATTTCTTGATCAACTGCCAACTGCTTCCTGCAGTGAAACAGTGAGATAAAGGCGCCATTGTCCAATCGGATCATGCGCCACACTGTTATTGCTTACCCTTCCAAAATCAGAATATGTCCAGTGTATGGCACTTCAACAACCAATTATTAACAAACCAGGCTTTTATTGGCTTTGCCTCAAGTATAGCTCAGATACATATATATATATATATATATATATATTATATATTTTTTATTGAAACGAAAGACACTATAGAGGTACTAAAGGGAACATTATGGGAGCCAACCAAAGTGGCTTATCGATATCACAGACCAGAGATTGATTCTAGAAATTCAACAGTCAATAATTCCTCGATATAAGGAAAGACTACCTTCTCTCCACCTCTGAGATGGCAATATTGCTATTGCAAGTTAGTCACAGATTGTGTAAGCATGGAGAGAGAGCTGGAAGAATGCCAGCCTTACAGAACAGGCAGTCCGCTGCCTCTGGAACGATAACTGGGACTTTCACATGCTCTGGACAAAGCTTCATAGACCATATAGAACAAAAGATTAACAATAAATTTGCTCAGTGTTATTGTCAGTGACATTCCTCCGAGACGGAGGGTGACTCTGCTCTAATTTTCTCAGCAACCTCAACATTCTGTTGATTGACGTGGAAGATAAGGGACGTTATTACGGCCTCTTGAAGAACTGTTGCCACGCCATTTGAAACATGCTCAAAAGCACCAGGACCCGATGACCACTTCAGAGCTCTGCAATACTTTCTTAAAATCTCCCCAACTGCTTGATGTATTCAAAGCCTTTGACTCCAATTCTCTCCCTCCAATGTTTTACCAGGCATGTATCTCTCTCCCCCCTTTTATTTGTGCTGTATTGAGCAATTAGCAATCTCTAGGGCTGCCCCATAATAGTCGACCAAACGTTAGTCGATGAGGACCAAGTTTTGATTAGTCGACTGATGGCTTAAAATAATAGTAATAGTCGAATAGGAAAATCTTTAGTCGGGGGCAGCCCTAGCAATCTCAGTTCACTATTGAGGGAGGGAAGAGAACATAAGGTTTCCTTGTATGCAGACAATCTATTATTGTATATAGCCAACCCATCTAACACTATACCCAGTATTATGGATGAGGAGGGGGCTAGCATAGATGACCTTCCTTTGGTTGAAGACCACCTGAGCAGAAGCATTTTTAATTAGTTGGCGAGGTCTAGTTTAGGAGTGAATTTCATTAGTCGAACATAACATTAAGATTGCTGGAACATTAGGCGATCGGCAATAGGCGATCTTCATCTGCAGTCCCGTCTCACTATATCCTTGGCAGGAAGACTATTTCTATTTTTAAAAAAAAGTTTTGTTGTTATGCACTATTTCTTTTTCTATCTGTCCCTATCCTTTCTTTACAAATCCTGGTAGAGCAATCTCTCATTTCATAGAAACCCCCCCTCAAATTAAAATGGAGGACTG
Organism: Hiodon alosoides; assembly: GCA_025775065.1. Classification (NCBI taxonomy): domain Eukaryota; kingdom Metazoa; phylum Chordata; class Actinopteri; order Hiodontiformes; family Hiodontidae; genus Hiodon; species Hiodon alosoides. Next base: position 34,549 of record JAOYSI010014425.1, on the reverse strand, counting down.
CTGAGGTCGACGGTGTCTGAATGGATGGGAACACTTCATTTTCAGTATTATTACTAGGCTCGCTATGTCCGTGCCCTTTCCTTTCGAGTCAGGAATCTTATGAGGAAGACAATATACCTGTCCGGTTACGAAACGAGAGCGCTTCATGACACCCCCCCCATCTGACTGCACTCGTTTATTCCGCACTACCACTGTCACAGACATTTGCAAAATATAACCCTATGGTGTCCCAATCTCTAAGAGTCTAGCAAGGGGGACAGAAGTGGAATAGAGGAACTTCATCCACCCAAAAAGTTTGACCTGGCCTAAGTGTATCCGATGAGACAAAACACATCCAGATGGAAGTAATATTGTAAGGTATGTTTAATGTTGCAAATTCAGAGAAGATTAAAAATTTTGCAGCAGTTTATCGCACTCATGTGGTCAATAAAGTAACTGCAGAAGAAACACTTTTCCAGAGCTCAATTACACATGCGGAGTCTGGAGCTATAGGTGGACTGCAGACATTTTCAAAATCGATACTGGTGCTGAAACAACTGTAATTTCAGAAACAACATACCTCACTCCTCTGTTAAAACTAAAAGAAAAAGTGAAGCAGGAACTAGAAAGCATGATTAAAAATCTGTCAGGATATGAATTGACCTGAAATCAATGAAAAAAGCTGTGGAGGGAGAGAAATGCGTCCTGCAAACTTTGGACGACAACCTCCCAAAATGAAACAATTCCTTTAGCATTTGCACTATTAAATGCAGTATTTAATAAGCAAGTGACCTCTGGCAGATTCCGCTAGAGAAAGAAATGGCCAAATTAACAACATTTACAACATAACTTAGATTGAAAGGTGTTTTTCCATAGACTGCTATATGGCATAAAAAGTGCCCCAGAAATATTTTCAGCGTGAGAAGACTCTTAAGACAATTAAGAGATGGGGTAGCAGTGCACGTAGATGATATCCTGATATATGGCACCACAGGAGAAGAACATGATAAAAGACAATGACAAATGCACTCCGGATACTTTAGGCTGCAGGTCTGAAACTGAATAAATAGAAATGTTGGATGTGTCCATCACCGCTGCATTGTATTTGGCACTGGGTGCATGGGAACAGCATATGCCCAGATCCAATGAAAGTTGAATCCGTAGCAAAGTTATAGCCCCTAATTATACCTCTGAATTGAGAGGACTCAAAGGCCTGAGACAATACCTTGACAGGTACCTACCCAACCAATCTGACACAAAATGGAATGGAACCAGAATAACCATTCCAAGAAGCTTATGTCAATATGGTCACCAGGGCATCACAAATGTGAAAATTAGGGTTTTTTGGCCTGGCATTAAAAAGGAAATTTTCAGTGCTGTCATGCCAATTTTCAGTGCTTTTCAAGTCTGTCAAGAAACAAAACCAAACCAACACAGAAAAAAAAAAAAAAACACTCGGTTTACGACTCTGCTTCCAGATCAGGTTTTAGGCGACATAGACAAATTAAATCAATAACAAACAAAACCCAATAATTTAAAGGAATTTCAGACTAATATCTAACCTTTCTCCTTTTCCTAAGAAAACTGTCGCTCAGCCACAAACTGCTTTTCTAGAAGGTAGTTATGTGAACTACTAACAGGCTATGGACCACAGTTCAAAGGAAGAGGGTGTAAATAATTTGCTAAGGCTTACAATTTCCACCAGGCCGTGATGAGGAAGGTGAGAGTGAAGAGGAAAAAAATAAACTAATTCCAGTGACAAAAGACCTGCCTGACAAAGAAGACCTGCCTGTGAATGTAGATGCCACTAAAGGGCCCAAACTTAACCCTTTCTCAGAGTCCAGTCAGAATGACGTCATGGGGACAAAGCAAGAAAACACCACTTCACTACAGAGACTACGAAATCTAATTAACAAGCAAAAAGAGACACAATAACACTCAGCAGCAGCCTGCTAGTCTGGTATGACTGGAGCAACTGGTAGTGTACCTGGAAGCCTTTAACAAGCTCAAATGTTGAAATGGGAGAAAAAAAAAAAAACAACAACAGTTGATTAAACATATGTTGAAGTTACTTAGTAAAAATTAAAAAATGATTTAAGACTCAAAGGAAGGGTGATGTGATGACAAGCGAACAATTAAATACTTTTAAACACCGCCCTGAAACAATGTGCTTGAGTAAAGATAGAGGAAGAAGTCTCAGTCATTTGTGCGGGGCATATATATATATATATATATATATATATATACAAGTTTTTGTGGTCGAGCTAATTAAAAAAGAAGTTGCTAAAACTTACACAAGCAGGTAAAATAAACACAAGCAAAGAGGATGCCATCAGGGCCCCGCCCACTCATGCATCAGCTGGGGATGATGGGATGACATCGCCAACACCTCTATATGGAACGTAATGGCTTCTCATGAGACTGATTAAGGAAACTGCTGATCCATACACTAGATAATTATTGCTGAAATAATGCACCAGGATAATACATTTGTATTCCTTGTGTAAAAGCGCAACCTGCCAATAGAAGATAGATAGACATAGACATAACTCTTTTTGAGCTTTTTAAAGGCTTTTTCATCTGTCATTTCGCAAAGAACGTCATGTGGCATTTTGAGAAGGAACGTTTGTTTCAGGAGAACTCCTGAGACCAACCAGAAACTGATTTTAATGGTGGACCGCAAAAAGACTAGCCAACAAATAACTTAGAAACTTGTTTCACTTCGGTCCTTTGATGAAAGGGGCACAAGGGTTTGTCTACAATGCATTGCATTCACACACAAGAGATGGAGCTACACATTTCAGTTGTTTAAGAATAATTTTTAACTTTGAATCCTTTGTCTATTGTTCAGAGTTCCCTCTTGCTTTTGACCGCAACATTTCACGGCACAGTTTGAATTAAGATTAGTCTACTTTTGGGAGTAAACTTCTCTGGCTCTCTCAAGTTGATGCTAAAGCAATGTTGAGACAAAAACTGGGGCAATGGAAACTGTGTGACAGGGGGCATATTGTAATGCAAAACATGGTACAGGAACAGAGGTACCCAGTGGCAGTGCTGAGAGGGAAGGTCAGACAGGCGTGAGTCGAGTACCGGCAGGACAAAGCAATCAATATTGGTCAAAGATGTGGTCAGGGACAAAAGCAATGGTCAGGCAAACAGAGTTGAGATGGCTAGGCTAGGCTAGGCTAGGCATCCAGGGACCACAGTAACAAAGGCGTGACCACTCAGAGAGTTAGTGAGGGGCAGAAAACTATGTGGAACAGAATACTAAGTTGGAGGGTGCAGGGCAAATGGGAGCAAAGATTGATTGAACCAGTGCACACAGGTTTCAGGAATGTTAATTGAATGATTAGTGGAAACGAGTTGGGAGAAGTGATTGATAACATCTGGTGAGGAACTGGAGCTGTGCTTGTGAACTGTGAGACATACAACAATGACGGTTTTATTTGGCGCTTATCACACATTTTACACGATTGACCTCAATTTGGAGAGTCCTTGTTTGGGTTCCTCAGCATGTTTCCCACGTGCCTCAGGCTTGCTGGGCGATTACGCGCCATGAATCCTCATTACGATATGCCGACAGACGGTTGATATACGAAGTGTTGCTTGTTGTATATTTGTAAGCAACTTCTCATTGGCAGTGCAGCCCTTTAAATAATTTGCACTCTTTTTCTTGTGCTCAATCAGTTGTTCACCATTTAGTTTTACTCCATTTTTTTACTAAGTTATCTGTGGTGGAGCTTGGCAATTCAAATGAGACGGAACAGGTGCAAACAGAAAACAGTCCTTTGAACAAAGACCGGACCAATCGACTCCCTACGTTGTCTCTGCCCCTGTCTCCTGATGGGCAGTCTTTGTACAGGCACTCACAGTCGTAGCGCTGTCTCACTTTGAATGTCACCCAGAAATTCAAATATTGCTCCCTCTGTTGGTCAGTATGTGTACATGTCACAAAACTAAGATGTAGTGTATTGGGATTCATTACGAGAAAAAAGTTCAAAGTGATACAATTTGAGAAGTGGTTCTCATAATTTTTAAACTGTTAAACTGAAATTGAAACAGAAGAGTCCATGTACTACATCCAAATTTATTTCATTGATATAATTCATATATACAAAAAGCATTAAATCAGTGATTGTTGAGAAGCAAATAAACCATAAATTGATTGTTTTATCTGTTTACACAATACTGTGCAAAAAATGTTAAGAAGTAGAGTTGTCAAAATCATTAGGTATAATCAGTTAGAACAATAGTCTAATATTTATTTACATTATTGTTGAGTCTCAAAATACAGTTTTTTGAAGTTAAGGACAAAATAAAAAGGCTTGAATGACACTCAGATATTAACATTTTCAATACAGAGCAGAGGTCACGTGACTCTGGTTTATGTCTGTTTAATAACCACTAGAGGACAGTGTCTCAATACAAAACTCTCGGTTTTTACAACTCATTTTCAATACAGAGCAGAGGTCACGTGACTCTGGTTTATGTCTGTTTAATGACCACTAGAGGACAGTGTCTCAATACAAACTCTCGGTTTTTACATCTCATTTTCAATACAGAGCAGAGGTCACGTGACTCTGGTTTATGTCTGTTTAATGACCACTAGAGGACAGTGTCTCAATACAAAACTCTCGGTTTTTTCAACTCATTCTCAGGCTGGGACTTTTGCTTTCGATAAACCTGGGGTGGCGCTGTAAGCCTTGCCTCCAAACTACATTTGTGTTTTCGCAGAGGAGGGAAATTAATCTCTCGGGCATTGCAGGCCATCTGTGCAAGTTGCTTGGTCTTGTAGTGCTGAGTTACACCTGAGTTGCACCCAAAACCCCGCTACAGGCACCCAGTACATGCAGCATTGGCGCAGATTTCACACATATCCGGGGGCGTGATGATTTTGGCTGGTGAGACAACAGATGGTTAAATTTTACTTCAGGAACATATCTTTATGAAGACTTAGGTAGGTCACTGTCTTCACATTATTGGTTTACACCTTGTAAATTAAAGTGATTAAATTATATTTACATTGCACATTACATGACACTAGCTTTCAGCGTTCGTTATCATGTATTTTTAGTTTAGTACCATACATCTTTTATATATCTTATATATATATATATATTTCATCACCATACACATAAAAATTATAGCAGTACGGTGAGAGAGCCGGATGTGAACAGTATCATGTGAACAGCTGATTGCGTTGGTTCTGAACCCCCCTCACAACAGCTGGTGCATGTCTCAGGCTGGCCCTCAGGCCAATCATTAAGCCTATAAATGTTGCCCGGCCACCTTTCAGGGGACAAGGTCTGGTTTGGAGCTGGACCTGAGCTGTGAAGAGGGTACAGGATCTCCCTTTACGTTTATATGTCATGGAACACGCGCTCTGTCTATGGATCAGTTTGCGGTTGGGTACAGGTTATCCAGCCCTTGGGTGCTGGCAAAGGGCCACTGGGTTTAAAATCTCCCTTTCTGTCACCTTTCGCAACTCACCCAATCTGGAGAAGACCATGCCCGCTCCCTTTCCATGGCACACAGGGTGAAACTCCACCGGCAGACGGGGGTCAGTGCAGACCCCAGCAGCCTCCCCCGTAGCCAGACGGACCCTTTCAGAGTCTGTGTTCATCAGGGTCTTCAGGATCTTCACAGACTCCAGAGGAAAGCTGAAACCCCCATCCTGAATGTGGAGGGTAAAGGACAAAGGGGAAAGATAAGGAGGATGGAACTTCGTTCCTTAAGATTTTCTTATCATCAAAGTGACTAAGTGGGTTTGTTCTTTTTAATAAATAAAAAGTTTTATATCCCTAATACGTGTACGTAGTAGAAAAAAAACCTTTCAAAGACTATATCTTGCATATAAGGATATCACCTGAGCAAAGACGTTTTTAAGGAGTACACAGTTATACCAAATTTCTAGCTAGGCATCAAACAATTAAACAGTTCAAAATCCCTGGTAAAAATCATCAAGTCTCAACACCACGAGCCAAAAAATGAACATTGTAAAGTTCAAGAGTGACCAACAGACGAATAAACAGTGACAATGCAGATGCCCCTCCCCATTCCTCAATCTTCAGTGGTTTGTTCAGTGTTATCCACTAACTATGGACCAGCAGTGGGCTGGGACCAAATCACAACTTTGGCAAGCCGCCACCAATCACACTTTACTTCATGTATTTAACAGACCATCTTTTTTCAGAAATGAGATAAGGACGCTATTAAATACAATATCATTAACTTAATGCGATGAGCAGGTTGTCAAATTTTTGATTTGGTCCCAGCCATGGTCTATGGTTCCATGATGTGACACAGGAAACAGTTGTATTGGTGACTAATGATAATTACTCTCTTTCTACGTGGAAAAACTTCTACCCATCATATTATAGGCATTGTTCCTGACAGGGCCAAAACTTAAGTCATGTTTGTGGGTTCAATTTAATATTGAACTCTTTTTTACATAATATTTAATAAATAATAATTTTTTATGACCACATTATAAAAATCGAATCTTTCGATTCAGAGTCATCAATATTAATATTGAATGTTATAAACACGCCAGAGCCAGCATGGGAGGGGTCATAAAGAAGTAGTAGGGGGTGTAGAAACGGACCCTAAATTAGGGACTCAGACATATTGTCATTTATAATTATTTGTTTAACAACAATTGACATTACTCCACCAGAAGCTCCCCTTTGCCATCTACGCTAGATACCGAAGGATCCATTGAATAACTTGAAGTGCCTAGGATTAAAAGAATACCAGATTGCCAAAAAAAAATGATACTGCTCATGGGTTTGAAACAATGCCCTGCCGGATGATTAAACTCTGGTGATTTTACTAAAAGCCCATTCTTCTCAAGCGTCACACCACACTACTGCCGGATGGCAGTCACAGCAGAAGAAACGCCCAATGCCTCCAGCAGTTGTTCAACACCTCAAAAGTGACACTCTGATTACTGGCTCTGACTATCTGATCAGTAATCATTATTTTCCATTAACATTCTGAAGTACTAATTATTTAAAAATCTGGAATAGCCAATTGCGCTAATGTTAATTGTTTTAGAAGGTTTAAATCCAGCTCACGTCAGTTGCCAAATTTAAGCGGGAAATCAGCACCAATGTCTCCTGATTTTTTCCTGGGCACCTGCAGACTGGCGTGACATGCCTCTCCTTCAATTGGGGCTGAACCTCTTTTACAGGCTGCATAGCTGGCACTGCGTAAAACAGATGGGTGCCTTGAAGGTGATTGGATTGGAAGAGACCAATCGTATTTTATCACCCTCCCTGTGCATAGAGGTAGCGGTTGTCCTGACAAGCTCATATGCATTAGCACAATTGGCAAATACAAATAGTGGAGGAAATTGAAAACAAGTCTATCATGCCCTTTGCTGAATAACGTACTGCTCTGTGGAACCAGAGACAAATCTAAGCAAATAATCTGAAGATGACAGCTAGTCATAAAAAAGCATATGAGACAGATAAACTGTTAAGCAAGGTCCCAGTGCAACGGTTCAGCGTTCAGTCAAGAAAGACTTGAAATTCTAAAGCCACCCGTACAGTGCTTTCAGATCAGGGGGTCGTACCGTTGGTTTTCCCCCGCAAATGTAAACTCCAGCGTGGGCCAGCAGGCGATTTTATAAACTCAAGGGACTGCCTGGTCCAGCTTCTGAGTTCAGTACCGTCGACGTCAGCTGCCCTCCCCGCACCACAAAAACTACACGACTCACCTGGACGTTCACACTGTCTGAGTTCCAGGGCAGACTTGCAGTCAGGACGAGGAGAAGGGTCAGTGCTTTCGCTTCGAATGGCATCCCTCTGCGTTTAGCTCTTCAGCTGTGTCCAGGTGCAGACCAAAAATAATGGCCGCTGTTGATCGAGGCTTGGCTACAAAGCCTATAAAGTCCGGCCGGATGGCTTACTAAGTAACCTATTAACTGCCCCTCGCAGGTTGATGTTTTCTAGCTTAGCTTTAACTAAGGAGGATCTTGGCCTTACGAAATAGAATCCCTTTTATGGGCCTCTAAATTATCTCGAAACACAGATGGGAATGTGGTGGCACTTGTTTCTTTTGTTTTTTTTTGTTTTTTTTATGTTTTGTCACGTGACACAGATCATGATTTAGAGACCCATTTGTGTGTTTTAACTCAATGGTGTGAGACAGATCTACATCATTCACGAGCGGGCTGTCACGGTCATGTTAGAGCCTCTGACATGTTATTAACAAAGCGTGATTTCGCTCATGTTTAGAATTTAAAAACCAAATTACGCGTATTGTTGTATTTTAATATTCTCTGTGTTGAATATCACAAACCAATGCATGCTGAAATTAAAAATACTTGAACACTTGAATAATCAAGAGTGTCATATAATTAATCAGAATAACAAAGTAATTCATTACTTATGCTTAGTGCGCAGAGCAGCATAAAGGTTTCATAGATCAGACAATTTAAAGCATATATTTTAGTGGGGAAAAAATACTACATTTTGTTGTACATTTGGAAATATGGCCACCAGGCAGCGCAAAAAACTCACTCTGCCTCACAACCCCATCTGCCCATACACAGACAAGAGTTTGGGTGCCAACCAAACAAAAAAAGAAACTCCTTAAAACTACATCAAACAAAGTCATTAAACACGTGATAAGCCCTGTATTTGCTCAACTCCACCTTGTAAAAAAGGGAAGGTATTGTAATCTGATGGAACTGAAGTCAATCACGGTCTTTATTGTAGCCCCCAGAAGCAAAAGTCTACCAGAAACAAGATAAAAAATGCCCAAGGTTTTGTAGCCTCACCCATTTTCACTCTATGTAAAGCTCGGAAACACAAAAACACTCATTCCAAATGTTGCGTTGGCTTGTTTCTTATTGGATTCATGTTTTTTTTTTTTTTTTTTGTGAACAATGAATAGTTTGTTAATTGCTAGTTTAATGTTTTACCCAGTATAAACAATCCATAAAGACTTGTCTCTGGACACTATTGATGTATAGCTTTGAAAATGGAAATGAAGCTGGACATCACACTGAAATCACATCAAATTATTTTATCTATCTATTGTTTGTCATTACCTCATCTTATGGGGTTTCACCATACAGGGGGCTTTCTGTTTCACAGACAATGTCTATTTTTTAAAGACGTTTTGTATTATTGGTTCAAATTGTAACCTAAGGGCAGTCTAAGACTCACTGACATTTGTTTATTATATATCATATAGTGTTTCCGTAAATACCAGTAACGCAGTTGCAATGAATGTGTTTTATTAAAAGTTTGAAAAATGAACGTACAACAAGAATACAAATATGAACACTAATAGCTACAAAAATATTTACTGCTCTATTTTAAATAAGAAATAAGCTTGCAAGACTTAACTGTAACAAAGAAAAAACACAATTCTGAATGTCAGGAACAATGACGGAAAATACATTTGGGGTGTACTAAGGTAAGAAAGTAAGTTCAATAAGAGTAACAAGGGGTTTTTTTTTGACAGTCAGCTCATTTGTTCACAGCAAATGCTAATATTTTATCAGGGGCATAAAAATACCTCCGTAAAAAGCTAAAACAGGTTAAACAACTTTTTTCTTTTCTTTCTTGAAGCTCAGAACAAATCAGAATTGTGCCTTCTTGACAACAGAAAATGTAAATAAAACAAAACACAGGTGACTGAGTTGTAGTCAAAGTGCACGAAAGACGGGCTCTCTCATTAGCCAGCTCAGAAGGAGAACCTCAGCAGCCGGTGCAGGCGGCGAAGGCACAGATCTCGCAGACGTCCGCGTTGGCTGCCACGTAGGCTGGGGGTGAAAAAACCGAACAGTTAGCTTTAACATCGAAAGGCTGAGGTGGGCACCCCCCCCCCCCCCCCCCCCACATCCGGTCCATACACAAACAGAGCCCTCGATAAGTTATCATCAAAGATATAGAAAACTTGGGCATTTTTTTATCTCTCGTTGGTTCAACTGATTCATTTCTTAAAGTGGCCACGTGATAAAGGCAACGGAGGCACATTGTTTGTCTTGCTTGTATAATCCCCTTTACTTTCTAAGCTTGCATAACTCGAGTCGTTGATCTGTATTGGACGTGTCGCCCGTCAGGTCCTCAGACATCACCTGCTCTTACCAAGTCGGGACAGTGACGAGCCAGCCCCCCTGCTCTGGCACAAAGGCCTGAAGTCCTCCGGCAGGCCCGGGTTGGCACAGACCGCAGCATAGCTGGTGCTCGCCAGACGAGGGCTTTTCCTCTCCACAGGGCCGTCATCCATCAGGTCTTTGAGCATCTTTACTGCATCCAGGGAGAAGGTGAAGTCTCCCTCCTAGGGAAGATAGGGTAGGGCACATGTCAGGTACACCGAGCATCACGTCCTGCTTGGTCGCTCAGTGGGACGTGGCCAAGAGTGAAGTGCATCGCCCTCGAGCAGCCAGTGTTTGGGAAATCTCGTACGGTAAGCTTGAGCTGACTCATACATACATCAAACAGCATTATCTATTGGGAAGAGGGAACAGGTTTCTTTAATGTGAGCGCTTGTCACAAGTTTCAGGGAACTTCAATGTAGCCTTAGAACTTTTTGTCGGGACCAAACCAGTGATCACACCTGCCAAAGGTTAACTCTGAGCCTGATCAGCACAAGCCTTGTCAGTTGTACCCATCACATCTGTTTTCGAACAGCAATGTGCAGGGACTCTGGAGAAGAGGCACTTACCTTGACTTGGACAGCTTCAGATGCCAGGCAGAGAGCCACAAGCAGGAGAGCGATGGGCAGCGTGGTCCTCATCTCGTTTCAGTATGTTACAGTACAGTATGTTACAGTACAGTATGTTACAGTACAGTATGCTACAGTACAGTATGTTACAGGTTTCCGTGGAGTCTTCGGGCTGATGCGTCTCGAGAGTTCTTCCCTAAGATAATGTACTGAGCTCCTTCTCTCCGGCCTATTTAAGGGGTCTCCTCCACAGCCTCGGTAGCTTGTGATTGGCCATTCCGCTGAAGACCAAAGTCTCACCAAAGTTAATGAATAGAAAGGACTGGTTTTAACAACGTCATAAAGTCGAATTCATAAAACTGCATTGACCTCATTGTGTCATTTAAAACTCAACTTAAATCCAAAAAATAAACAGTAAGTGATAAAGGACAATCTGTCCATACATAATATATCATTTAGTTTTATTTTAGTGTGTAAAATGGAATATACAATGTTTTTACTCTTTTGAACTTGGGATTTTTCAAATAGGCTGCAATAGAATACTGCATTTGAATGATCACATTCATACACATTATGCCATTATATTCAGACATTGCGAGTGAGTCCACCCTTATCGGACAAAAACAGAGTCAAAATGATTGAGACTATTTTACTTTATCTCTCCCTCGTCCCATTCAGCTTCAATGATACAGAAGTCTGGGCCTTTAAGAATATCATAAATAATTTCTTCCTTAGCGCCACCAGTAGTCACCAATATTGTTGACCACCGAGCATTGTTTTTGCTGATAACCTGATAAGATTTGTTGCATTTTTTGTTAAATGTTAACATCACGTTGAACGATTAAGCATGGTATAGCTCTAAACGTATTTTAGGAAACCCTGATTCCTGCTTGTTCCTCAGTGGCACAGTTAAAAACCTGTTAGGTTGCTTATCATTGCGGTATGTCCGAAACGTTACAAAAACGAGGTGAGACCACCTACTCAAAGGCAGAAAGGTGGTCCCTCATTTGGGATGCGAACCGTTGACGTGCCGATCCCAGAACTTTAAACGACACAATTCGTCCAACTTACAAACCAGTGCGGCCAGGAATCACAGGGACATGTACCCAAGACCGGGGGCAGTCACGCAACGCTGAAGTGTTACCGTCACTCTAAGTGATGCGGACCGAAACAGGAAGCAGATCTGCAGATCATGTCACAGGGCTCATTGGTTCAATATTTCAACTCATCATCTTCAACACTTTTTTGAGTTGACAAAAGCCCATGGATTCAGATACCCTGATGTGAGGGGGTCACAGTTTGTGACAATCAGTCAGCAAAATCAATCAATCATTCACCCCATCCCACCCCTCCCCCACCCGCTAGCTCTGGGCCTTTCAATGCTAAAGTCTGTTTAAATAGAGCTCACCTCCAGACAAGTGAGCAAAAAAAGGTGTGACATCAAAAAAAAAACAACGGCGGCAGACAACAGTCAAGGCTTTATACCTTGAGCTGCTCATGTAATATCAAGACTGAGTTAGACATTAGTGATGGGTTAGTCTTCTGAAGTTGGTGGCCAGACGGGGGGAAGCTGAAACTGTTAAGCAAATTAAAACTGACTGCACTATCCCTTTACGCGTGTGTGGCTGTAATGCGATTATTTAATATTTTATTGTTATTACACTAAATACCATTTAGGAGTGCATAATTCAAGTCAGAATGGTCATAATTATGATTTGTTATTATCGGAGTGGATGGAACTTGATATTGAAGTTTACAAAAAACTAGAGAAACTTACTACCTGCTGCTGAAAGTGAATATTTCTACAGGTTTTTTCATCTGAGAACTTTCCCCCTGTGAATCCTGAACTACACCTTCTCTGAGTGGATTATCCATAATGCTACACTTTTAACTCAGTTGTAATGCCGTGTCACAAAGTCCCCAATATTGTCATAATCCTACCTCACAACTAAGACGGTGAAGGTTTTCCTGAATGAAAACATTCAAATACGTATGACTAGTGCTGTTTTGGAACCCAATTTTTGCAGCAGAGAGAGACACGTGGGGCTCCAGATTCTGGTCAGTTATTTTGGCCTGTCTTTTATGAGCTCTTTTCTTTAAATGATCTCACAGTTACGAATACTAACACTGTTGATATCTTTCAATATGTGAATCAGTCCTCTGAAAGAATGGCTTGCGAAATACCTTTAAAAGCCCTCACAGATAAAGCCTATGTTCAAGGTGATCAGTATATTGAGGTGTGTGTGTCTTTGTGAACAATGCAGTAAAGGAGCATAGATAAGGCCTGTGGAGTGATCGGTACAGCCGTAAAAACTTGTTTGATAAAGCAGCAGAGGCGTTTTTGATTCAAGTTAAAATAGCAGTAATTGTAATCACCCGTTCATCATTGGGTGGGAAAATGGGTCAAGTTTCCAGGGACCACCAAAGGACACTTGTCATTTTTGACGTTGGTACATTCATTTTTCGTTGTAACATAATTATGATGAGCTTGTCACTCTCCAGTGTTTACACGGTCACTGTTTTAGCGTTAACCATGAAAAAATACGATTTTAAGTACTGTGTTATATCTATGATAAGCAAAGCATGGCCAAAATGTTAACAGGCTAGATGCACATATTAAGAAAAACTGACTAAAGAAAGAGAATTAAAATGGGCAGACGGACTCCTGGTGGGATTTCCCAGATAGAGACAGAAGAGAAGCAGCCCTTCTGCTGAGTCATCCTTCCACTCACAGATTTTAAAGTAAATGTAACTCTTAGTCTTAAAAGGATACATGGCAAATGGTGAGGGAGATCAGAACATCACACAGTTGCCTCTATAAAACATTTCAACCGTGAATGCAAAAGGGATATATTTTCTATGAATAATGAATATAGTGCATTAAACTTAAACACTAGGAAGTCCTGGCATTCTACTTGCTTTAGATCTGACGGCATGATGACAGGACTTTGTGTTTTCACCAGCGCATGTGTGGCCGTTGGTGGGTTATTCAGTTAATTGCGGCCGCCAGATGTTCATTCTCTGAACACAGGCGTGAGAAATGAGCAGAAGCCATGGGAAAAAAGAGCGCTGTCAGATGTAAACAGGAATGACTCCTTCGGACCAGACAGGCCGGGTAACTGATCAGCCCGCAACGGAGGACCGCGAACGCTTTGCGTGCTGAGATCAATAAGAGAGGACATCCCTTACACCCACGTACAAAACGGTTCACGGAAATCTCAGACTTTTTAAAACGATTTCAACTAAGTTGTGGAAGTGATACTGGAATACTGGCAGCACAAATTGGGAGTTTGTCTCCCAAAAACCCAGTGGTAGCCCAGTGACACAAAGGAAGTTGAACGCCCTTAGGACAAATATTTTTTCCCTTGGGAACTGCTTCACCGAACCAGGGGTTTGGCACCACTCCTGGAGGGCTGCGGGTGGGTCAGTGTTCATCCAAACCTATTCCACCGCCACACCATCGGTCCAAGCAGAGGGAGTACTATACACAATTTCCCCTGGGGATTTCCCCCACATTTCTCTACCCATTTAATTTCCACCAGATGCTGTAAATGATTGTGCTTCTTAAGCTATTAAGAAAGAGCACAGGACATTCCAAAAAAAAAAACTTCAGGAGTCAGCCACCCTTCCACAGAATGATCAACAGTGCCGTGACTTCAGGGGAAGGGGTTACAAGTCACTAAAATACAAGGGGAAAAAATAATGTGTTTTTTTTTTTTATATTTTGGGATTTTATACGCGTGTGTATGTCTCTCTTCCGTCTTCTCTCTCCCACACCATCCCAGGTTTCGTGATGTTTATGTCAAGGCAATAAGTCGACAAGCTGTAGCTGGGGATTCCTCACGAGTGTTAGTTATTTCTGTCGTTTTCCAGCTTTGTTGCCTCAATTTCATTATTTTTCTGTTTCGACTGCTCAAAAGAACCCCCGTATCCCTTTAAACTGGGATAGTGATGAAAACAAAAACAAAATGAACAGTTAGCTAGACAATAGCTGCACCCTGGTGAACAGGTAACTATCTTTGTTTGGACTATCAGTGCTTTTCTGAGAAAGGGAAACACCAGCCCAATGTACATCCACTCCTAATGTAGGAGTCTAATCCCACAATCTCACAGACATGTTGAAGAAGCATCGATCTGTTGTAGGGTTGGTCCTGACCGAACACTGCAAAAAGCCAAAATAAAAGAAAATTGTATTATGCATTTAAAATCATGAATAAATAAAATCATCATCCTTGTTTTTATCACTGTTTTTGGTAGCTGCTAAAAGCCATGCCATTTTGATAAGGCCTTTCAAGATACGTGACACCCTACACTCACCACTCAGCATTACTCATTACTCACAAATCATTTAAACAAGTTTTCAGACTAAAAGGTCTCCCACTTCAGTAATAAAGGCAAAATAAAAAAATAAAAAAAATAAAAATGTATATATATATCAATCACAAATGAACAGCATGCTCTTTATAATGCATAGTATAAATTGGCTTTCCTACAATAAAGTCAATTTTGAATCTTGTTTGCTGCATAATGAATTGTAATTTTTCCCCATTGAACTACAAACACAATCCACCTGTTTATGAATAAATGAGAGGTGTTCTCTGTTTCCTCTTTCGGTCTTTAATGATTACCTGTTCTTCAAGCTTTAGCTGTGTTGATTAATCTTTTGCTCAAAAGGTATGACTTGATGATGTAAACCAATAGATTTACATCCCTGTGTCTTGTGCACTCTTGAGAACATACAAACCTCTCACGCAAACACTCTCAATTTCTTAAGTGAGAGACATTAGCGTAGGGCCCATGAGGAAACTTTCCGAGCAACATTGAGATTGGGTTCCCTTTTACAAGATATACCAAACTCTATTTTGTTTAGAGGTGACGTGACAGTCTGATTTGACAGTCAGTAATTGCTGGGAGTGTTGATAACAACACGGTTCCATCGGAAACGTATCGGAACACTGCAGTCACATGCAAACAGGACCGTTAACAGTTTTCCGTTATAGTGTAAAACGGGCTGTTTACAAAATTAATCAAAAAATGTATCATCAAGATAAAATTGCCTTAGATCACAAATCATAACTGTACAGAAAAATAGCACCCGTTTGCAAATGTTCTCAAAGGCACACAGCTATCAGGTATAAGGTACTGGGTGAGTTTATCAGTGGCTGCCATTCAGTTTTTTGGCAAACAGTAAACATTTATACTGTATGTCTCACTGCTGCTTGGAATCAGATGGGCGGGAAATTGTGCAGGAATATAGAGGCTTTACCAAAAATGAACACTGAACCTTTGGTGTAATGCAACATGATGGTTTGAAATAAGTTGTCTTTATTCCCAAACTTATACTGACCCTGGGACTACTCCAGCATGAAGAGGACTTCAGCCTAGAAGTCTACAGAATTGAACCACTTTCACAAAAATCCCTTTTATACAGCTCACACCTAATGCATGGACTGATTAGCTACCATGGTCTACTTTAATGCAAAGATTTTGACCAAGAGGTCAAACACATATCTTATCTGCACTGCGCAATTTTATGCCTGTTACTCAGGATTAAAGTACAGATTTCAAGTGAAAATGGGTGGAACTCCCCTTTAAGTCACCGAGCTAAAACTAAGTGAAATTGAATGCCTCCTGTTGTTATTATTTAAAAGCAGCGCGTCTTTGCTAATTCAAAATTAGCAGTTGGAAAAACTCCCACTTCTGTAACTGTCATTCACACCGTTGTCTTTCCTTTTAGAGAAAAGCACTACAAAGAGTTGTTTTCCAGCTGTGCAATAACAACATATGTCATTAAAACATTTGGATTTAAATGGCAAAATGACAGCTGATGTGATAAGATGAAAGTGCACGGTAATAACCAGTCTGAGCCAAGCAGCAGTAAACTCTAGTATTAATCACATTACCTAAAGAGTTTTATAGATAGCCGTGACAACCCAAAATAAATACGTTTACTGCACTTCCGCCCTGCAGTGAGATAAGGCCGATGATTAATACAAAGTTGTGCAATGAGTGGTGGCCCCAGCTGGTGGTACATGTCTGCTTTACCGGCTGGTAGGACATGTCTGCTTTACTGGCTGGTGGTACATGTCTGCTTTACCGGCTGGTGGTACATGTCTGCTTTACCAGCTGGTGGTACATGCCTGCTTTTCCGACTGGTAAGACATGTCTGCTTTCTCGGCTGGTGGTACATGCCTGCTTTCTCGGCTGGTAGGACATGTCTGCTTTCTCGGCTGGTGGTACATGCCTGCTTTCTCGGCTGGTAGGACATGTCTGCTTTACTGGCTGGTGGTACATGCATGCGTTCTCGGCTGGTGGTACATGTCTGCTTTACTGGCTGTTGGTACATGCCTGCTTTCTCGGCTGGTGGTACATGTCTGCTTTACCAGCTGGTGGTACATGCCTGCTTTTCCGACTGGTAAGACATGTCTGCTTTACTGGCTGGTGGTACATGTCTGCTTTACCGGCTGGTGGTACATGTCTGCTTTACCAGCTGGTGGTACATGCCTGCTTTTCCGACTGGTAAGACATGTCTGCTTTCTCGGCTGGTGGTACATGCCCGCTTTCTCGGCTGGTAGGACATGTCTGCTTTCTCGGCTGGTGGTACATGCATGCGTTCTCGGCTGGTGGTACATGTCTGCTTTACTGGCTGTTGGTACATGCCTACTTTTCCGACTGGTAAGACATGTCTGCTTTACTGGCTGTTGGTACATGCCTGCTTTCTCGGCTGGTAGGACATGTCTGCTTTCTCGGCTGGTGGTACTGGTAGGACATGTCTGCTTTCCCAGCTGGTAGTTTTATGGATACTTGATTGAATTTGAAGATGCCGTATTATATATCATCACATGACGAGATACCAATTGGTCTGAGTAAGAATGTTAATACAACCGGAACAGCTCTGTTTAAGTGTGTACTACAGTTATCTAATCTCTTATTTGGTAAACTGGAGAGATAGCACGGAGGCCTGCCTGGCACCAGAGTGTTATTGCTGGCCTTATCAGGACTGGTGAAGTAATTAATTGTCCAATCCATTGTCTAAATGGGTTGTTTTTGATGTGACCCCATTGGTTGATGATGATGCTAATGTTAGTGATTACGGAAAAAAAAACAACAGTGAGGGAGTGTTTAATTTTTAGGGCTGTTGCAGTCATTTTGAGTTTATTTCTTCATACTCAGTTATGACTTTCTGATTGTTAGATATATCGTGTGTCTCTTTATCCGCTGAACAAATTTTGTAACATTATTCGTTGCTTATCAGACGCTTTTATCCAAAACTCCTTTACACAATTTATACATTCAGCCAGCAGCTGGGATAGGACTTGAACCAACAACTATTTTGTTAGAAACCTGTCACCTTAACCACAAAACCTCTAGATGATCTATAAACTGGTGTTGGTAATGCATCTGAGGACATTATGGAAGCAGGACAATTGGTCTCCTCCGATCCAAACGTATTCAAGCCACCCAATATTTTACATGTTTTAGGCCACACAGCTCAAGTGAGAGGTTGAGGGCATATTGGAGCAAAGCCACATCTCCCTCAAAGATACTGCTGGCCTGCAGGTGCCAGTAGACTGTGGACTGTCAATGACAAACAAAGACTAGCCCTGCCAACTTAACCTTAAAAATGCAAAAAACGTATGACTCAAGCAAAATGTACTACAGCGCACTCATCCAGTTGCAGTCGGCCAGATGATTTAACAGGGATTCAAAGTTGCTCTGTCTGTACTCAGGCACACACCTTTACTGACTGAGCCACTCACGAGGGCTGTGCAGTTAGCTTTTTACAGACATTAAAGATAAAGGTATGCTAACATAGTTTAATAAACACGTGTTTTATGAAAAAGAGAGATTCTGAAGCAATAAAATAGCATTTTTTTAAATTCATGTCTGCCACAATCATATTACAAGTCTGAAAAAAATAAAATAATAACTATGCCCTTCCAAAAATTATTAATGTAACCTTTCTGCACATAGTAAAGGTCAGACAAAATGTAATCAATTGGATGACAGAAAACTAGTGTTTTATTATTTTATTCCAGTTGCCTTAGTAACCATGACTATGCGATTACACTTTCTGTTGGAAAAGGTTTTTCTTCAACTTGTTGAATATAAAACAGCAACATGGTTTTTTTTTCGTTTTTTTTTCTTGGGTTTCACCATGACAGGAAAATTGTTGGTGGCAGGCATGCTATATAAATTTGACCCATAGCAGTAAACACATTCTCTTCACTTAATTTTGTCAGCTTACTATTCATCATAACACAGCTAAATTTTTTAATTAATATTTCCAGCTGATGAAGTGCAAATGAGAGGTAGAAGCATGCATCATTTAAAATACAGACACTAAACTGTTCTTTTTCTACTGCCTCCATCCTTTATGGACTGTCTAATAGTATTTTTTTCTCTCAAGTTCTCACGTAAAAATAGCAAGTGAAAAAATAAGGTGTTTAGGGTTCTTTTTAAAAAGATGCGTTGATTTTTTTTATTTTATGTTTTCCAGATGAAGTACTCTTTGTGCCTACTGGTTGTCCCGCTTGTCAGGTGCTGTCAGGTGACATGGCTGGCTGCTATCTCTGTTATAAAGTACTCAGCAGTTTTAATGGAACATCTCTCAATCATAAAGATAACAGGTGTCTGCTTTCTCATTCAATAAATCAGGCCCTTCAAAGATTCTGAACAGAACTGAACTTGTCTCTATAGAGATCTGCAGGATCTTTGAACGTATCTCTATAAAGATCTCCAGTATCTCTGAACGTGTCTAAGGATGTTCCCTCTTCTTCAAAGTGAGCATCATTGTGGTTGGTCTTTCACGGTCACATATGACAAAGATGAGCGTGCATTACAACAATCTTGGGACATTATTTTCCTGTAACTGACTGTGTACTCCAAAGTCCAAATCAAGCACTGTCTACCAGAAGGTCTCTGAAAGTTTGACTGCATTCCAAGGAGGGCATCAGAAAGAAATTGTGGGTAAGGGACTTTGAGGAGTGTCTCTTCAAAAGAGCCATCTTCTGAAAAAGCTATTTCACACTACATATATTGAGGACTCAATATCAGTATTTGCATTATTGCATAATGCCTCATATTAGCAACTGTCACTCCCATTCTGTTAAGTCGCCGCCCATTGTAAACGAGAACGCTGCCCCCTATCCTAAATCTTTATTTAATGTAAAAACATTTATGTCTAATTTATTTCTTATGTCTAAGAAATCACGGTTTGTGTACCATCTCACCCACTGATTTTTTTTTTCATTCTCATTTACTGTATAAAAATTGGCTGGACAAAATTTTACTTTGCTGTAAATTGATTAAACGCTCTCCTGGCGCACTATGCCGATGTTAGGATACCCGAAAGTTTAGTCATACTGTTTTTCTTACTTTGTCGAAATAAAATACTATTTCCTGGGGGAAATCTGTACTATCATTACTGAATAAATTCTGGTAGTAACATATATTCGTCATTTTCATTGCAAGCGCATATTACAAATCATCTAAAGCACGTCTTTGTGGATACGAATTACACCGTCCAAAAAATTGCTACCTTTGAAACAATTACACTTGCGGTGCCTGAGATTCGGTTGGTGCGGTCTTTTTATTTGAATTAAATAAAAGAAAATCGCCTAAAAACACGGCCACTATATATAGCAAGCCACGGCGACTTGGCTCACTGTCTTTGGGAGCTATGAACAGAGGATCTATAATTTTGTTCAGTTTTATACCTTACATTAAATAAAAATAATCTCACAGGGCAAAACAACTAATGACGGAGTTGAGAGATGAGCAGTAATGACATATTATTCGATTAAAATATTCTGATATAAATGAGAAATGTTACATTTGATATTAAATAATTTACATTTGCTTTACTAACAATTGTAAGGTTAGCTGTTAATCAATGTGTATTTAATCACTTCTTTTTTAAATGAGGGCATTATTTGGAAAGGAATAAAGCTTCATGTTCTGTTAATAATGGAGTCAATTAGTTACTAATTTAATGGTTACTCTATTACTTGAAGCCCTCCCTCCACACACCAGGGTAGGCATTACACATGGATTTCAAGAAAAGGCATTTAATGCTTTTGGGAATTTCAGGTGTGTCGTCACTTCATCAGACTTGCCAGACATCGCTGAGCTGAACTCCATCACCGAATCAGGAAACGATCAATCGTTGAAGCAGAAAGCAGAAAACGCTCTCATTTGGTGTTTGATCCTCTGTACTCCACTCAGGATTGATCTTCATTTTATAGTGTTACATATCTGCAGAGTCGTTTTCATGCTCTGCCGTAGAAACGATGCACGGCTGCAATGGTTCAGAGTAAGAATGAGGCTCCAGTTCTGCCGCCGCTTCAGTGCTTGACAAATCAGCGATATCAAAACACGGGAACTTTAACACAGGAGAAACAATCGCAAAGGGCGTCTTGAACATTTTTTTGGTCAGCGAACGTAGATTTCTCGTAAAAGGGAACGCTTTAAGGAATTATATTAAATTTGTGTTAAAACTGCAAGTATTAACCCAGCAATGTCTTGCACAAGACTGTGTATGGAAGAGGTAATGTGAGAAAGGAACTTGAATTCTGAGTTTAATCAACATTCAAGAACCAGTGTAAAAACACAGACGTCAATTTTGAGAATTATTTAACAACACACTACAGCGAGAATGCTGATGGTTGTAATCCAAGTCAAATCAATGAATGTGCTGGCATGTTCCGACCTCACCCTGATGCCTGGACACTTCGGCAACATGGATAATACCCTTAAGATGAGACAAGAAACACCTTTTATCTTTGCGTAAGTATCACAGGCTGTGGGAAGCCCTATGACCACCCTGCTTACTGTTCTCAATCCAACCAAGCCTACCCCAAAGTATTACAGAATAAAATACTTCAATGACGCAACTCACGAAGGGGTAAACAAAAAAAAAATCACTCTGTACTCTACGTCTTTACTCCCCAAGACTCCCCCGAATGATTTCCCTTCCAAATGTGCCATGCCTCCCAAGCTTCAAGTACCCCCGAAAGGTTGGTATGTGTAGTATTAACAGAAGGCACAGCAAAACAGACGTTCACTTCTTTTTGGTCAGCCAAAATGTTCACCCAGGAACCATTACTCAACCAAATCCAGTAATGGACTACAGTGGCCCACAGGTCAGTTACAAAAGTTTAGCATTACTTCTCACCTTCATTCACTGGCATTGAAGAGCAGAACGGCGCTATCTTTATGACAAATGTTAATGTCTCTGCGCTTTAAGTTCATCAAAATGTGAGAGCACACTCATTTCTGTGTCATCTTTCTTTGGAATAACATTGCATGCTGTCTAATGGGAATAATAGTAACCATAGTAATTAGCCTTTGCTGCATTGTTCATGCCCGCTACATATGAGAGAGGGACAGGAGGTAAAAGACCGAACCGGGAACCTAATGTGACGAAATACATATCTGAGTTCTGGTCAAAGAGATAACTTAATTTGGTTTAGTCTCGTCAAGGCTAAAGACATTTAGTCGACGTCATCAACATTTCTTTTCTTTGTCCTTGTTGATTGTAGAGGAATTAGTGCAGTAATCATTGTGTCTTTTCTCCCCATCTGTGTGGCAAGAACAGTGAATGTGTCTGAGAGGCCTTCATGGACCTGAGGATCCTACTAGAAGACATTTTCAACCTGTGCACTATTAAAGATGTGGTTTGTATAATATGCAAGGTTGGAAGATATAGCTTCCGTTTTATATGGTGCCCTAAATTAAGTTTGGTTAACCTTTGTTGAGAGTTTTGTTTTTGTGGCAGATATTTGGTATCTTCTTTGTTCGAATGTTCTTTTTTTGTTGTTTTCATTTTCATTTTTTTCAGAGCCACAAATGGAGTAAAGCAAGTCGAAAACCCATCTTCAACTATTCCTGTCTCAGCAGAGCTCACTGGGCTGGTCTCGGCGAAGGAGCAATGTTTTCCAGTCTCAACAGCTGAACAACTGCGTTGGCGATTACGTGTACAATGGAGCTGCGTCTTCTTTTCAGCTGATAGGACTGAATCCCAGTGTGGTCTTTGAACAATTGTATCCAAAGGTATGTCTTCTTTGGTTTAAATTAGTTAGTAATCCTGTGGGTTCTTTACCCCTCTGCGTTTCTTCACATTCCTCACTCGTCAGAATGAGTGAACAATGCTTAATTGAGCCATGTAATGATGAGCTTTTCGACCAGGTAAGTGTTTCGTTCTGCACAGGGCACTGATTTAAACATTTTGTTGGATGAGTTTGTTGGATTTTGTTGGATCGGTTTGATTGCTCTTACGTAACTGGTTCATTACAAATTTAAAAACAAAAACACATATCCCAGACTGCACATGAGTGGGTAGGAAAAAATAGAAACCTTTTGTTTTACCAGAGATTTTTAACTTATAACAGCAGCATGGCAATTCTGCTCAACAAAGAACTGTCAATGATCCATTGAATGATAGCGCTGACTTATAAACTTTATGTTCCAGTAGGATGTTTAAAATGTAGCACCATTTGGCGGAGAGCCTTTTATCAAGTGTTTTTAAACAGCAAAGGGCAGAGGGCGAGTTGTTTTGTTGATGTTGTCCAGTAGACAAATAACTACTGTTAGCTCACCCTCATCCTGATAGAGTTTTTTTGTGCTTTTTTTAACATTGAATAAATCTTCAGTGCTAATTAAAGCAGTCCCTGGTCCAGATGTGAACAGATAAGGGCCACTTCTGTAGTTTTTGTTTTTATTGCTCTCTGGCCCAAGAGTTATGGGATGTATTTTTTTTATGTGTTTATCTGGTTTTACATTGTTTAATGGTCATTAAAACGGAAAGGAGCATTGTTTTCAGAGAGTGACACTCGGAATACACATCCGTTCTTCTTCAGAAATTTCCACTAAGATAGTTAGATTTACTGAGTGTAGTTTTGTGTTTGTAGAGCAGTTATGTTGTAAAAATAACTGTGAGTTTGAGAGAGTTTGCAGACAACGAATCTTAGGCACTGTCCCACCCAAAATTGAATTAGGTTGCTGAGAAATAGCAATCTGGCAAAATGTCCCTGAAAAAAGTAATTTGGCTGAGTTTTGTTGTTCTAACCTTTCTGGATCAGACACATCCCTAGGAAATGATCTTCCTATTGATGGAGAAGGAAGTTTTTTTTTTAAAGAACTTTGGAACCCCTAATTTATTTATTTATTTTTATTTATTTTTGGTATTTTCTCCTAAATTTGGAATAGCTAATTGTGCTTTTGCATCTCAGCTCATGGATAGAAATCCTGCCACTACACAAAAGGTGTGTGAGGCGTTATGCTTGGTCTCTTTCATTCCTTACGCCTTAGAGCCACTCTGCAGGCGAGAGAGATATTGACCAGGCTTCACCAGAAGTTTGATAAACCAAGCAGTGATATTTTATATCCTACAACATTATTAACCTTATTACAATCTAGTAAGATGTCTGTTCAACTGTCCGGTTACCAGTCGAGACAGAAGAATTCCAGTTAAAAGCTAAAGCTTGTCTCTGCTCCTATTATTGGTTTTCCTCTCCATATTACGTACATCCTGAGTTCCTCAAAAGCAAACAGCTAAACCTTTCAAAAACAACGACAATGCACACCAATGGAGAGTAGACTAGAGTGAAAAAAACTAAGTTAAAAAAACAAGGGGGGTGGCGGATCAGTCCACATCAGAGGTCTAAAGCCATGACCCATGACTACCAGGATGGTTAAAATTCGTATCACCTAAAGTGCTTTAAGTTAAAGCTCTTTGAAGCAGATGCATTAATGGTCGTTGATGTTCTAAAAGAAGAAAGAAACATGCTCCAAATTAATACAAATCGCCTGAATTACTAGCACTTATGGATAGAATAGCACAAGCATTACATTTTAGTGGTCTACGATTATTGGACTTTTTCATGTAACTGGAATAACTAGAAAGAGCTCAGGAACCTTCAGGTTCATCAGGGGCTGCGTTTTGCGCTGGGCTTCCTGGATGACCTTGTGTAACACATACAGAAAAATCCTAGAACAAAGGCAAAGCTCTTACATCACAGAGATTGTTTGTGAGTATGCTGAGACTTTGTGGGCACCCTGCCTGAAGGTCCACTTGAGCTTTGTGTTGACCTGCACGACACTGATCCGAATCCCCCCGATCTGATTAAACGTTATGGAGTCCGTGGAAACTGCCCCTTCCAGTGACAAACAGAGGAGTGCCCATGGATTGATGAAGCAGGCAAAGACTTTGAGGACTGATTGTTGACAGGCTCAGTCTCTAGATAACAGATGGACAAGCAAAAGGGGGAATAAAAAACAAATATATGAACGAGTTTGTGTTTTGAAGCAATGACTGTGTTTAGAAGCCAGGGTTGACTCCCAGACAGGGGCCCAGGTGCACAGACATTGATAACGCTTGCTGTGATTTATTTTGCATTTATTTGTTCTCTATGTATTTTATCATTAAAAAAATCTATCAATTTAAAATAACTCACAGAATCGTACTTGTGATGAAACTGCACTGACGCTTTGTTGATGTTCTTCTGTTCCTAATGCTTAAAACAGGAATTTATGTGCAGATTGTCTTGTGAAAAAGCTGCGCTCTAACTCTTTGCCTGACCTGCAAACTGTTCTAGGGAAAAAAACATTCACGCGCTTTTGTTAGTTACGATGGACAAGAAAAGTTAAACTCGTTAGAGTTATTTGTGTTATTGTTAGATATACAGTATTTTCTTTTTAGGGGTTATCCCAGGGTGCATTGTGCCAGATGTGCTTGTCGCTGTGTAGCCCAGCCACAGAAAAACAGAAATGATATAAACCCGAAACGCAGATCTGGTTGTGGTAATGTATTCGCCACTGTGACACAGAAGTATGTAACTGTTTACCCCTGTGAAACACTGCCTCTCGGGCTATGCCGCAAGCAGCCCTGGAAACACACACACACACACACAGCCAGGACATGATCCACAAACCTGAGGGAAGCGAGGGCAAAAACTTAATTAAAGGAGACAACAGAGATGTCCGGATGTTACCTTAAAGTTGAGTCTGTTTGCTGAATGTTTATGATAATTAGCTTGTTTGGTCTATTTTTAATCCTGCTCATTTTTTGTGATTGTAATGAAGAAAATAATTGCCTTTTTCTAATCACTCCTGGACTGGGCAACTGTAACTGAAGTTGAATAATTTAATTATTTTGCTTATATACACATAACTTTTGCCATAACCGGAGGGGAAAATTGCAGTAACATCGCTTGTAGGCAGATTGTCCTGTTTGGCGCCCCATTGCCAGGGAAATTGAGCTACGGGTAAGAAACCTTGAACAGGTGCCTGTTTTTCTTTAAAAACATCTGTGCACATATCTAGTGATGTGTTTGGATCACAGCGATTTTCACGGAGGTCAGCTGTCTGCGTCTTGGTTATGTCTGTTTCCATTCTGTTTGTCTACCTATGTGACGGTTCTTGCTTTTGAAAATAGGAAATACAATGCATGAGACTGATGAACACATAACATGCCCCTGACAAATAGTGTAGCCTAACCAGAGTAAGCTGCATTGCCAGATGCCATACAGTAGCCAATTATTTTTTGCAATTTCTTCTGTAGTCCTGGGGAGCAATTGTTATCAAATGGCTTCATCTCACACCTCCAACAACATCTATTATCTATTCTGATTGTCTGTTCTAGGTCCTAAATTTAGATTCCTAAATTTCTGCGGCAAGTTGTGATTTTTCAGCAGAGCTGAGACTTTAAATTGCATTCCATTGGTCTTTTTTTTAAACATTTTTTAAATAAACCTTGTACCCAAGTAAAAACATTATAACCCTCTCCAAATGTAAGGGGAATGTACACAGTTTTTTTCCTGCTATCCACTACCAGTATTGAATTGCATACTCCACCAAGCACTTTTTCTTACTTTGAATTTCTTACATAGAACTTAGAATAATGGATACTGCTCACTCCTTTAACAACATGTTTATCTTCAAAAAGGTATGGGTGGTTTTAAGCAAAACAATTTTTTTTTTCTCTCAAATGTAGCCTCTGTCTTGGGTACATCTCTGTTATGGCTACATCTCTCTCTCAGGCTACATCTCTGTCATGGCTACATCTCTCTCTCAGGCTACATCTCTGTCATGGCTCATCTCTCTCTCAGGCTACATCTCTCTCTCTCAGGCTACATCTTTCTCTCAGGCTACATCTCTCTCTCAGGCTACATCACTCTCAGGCTACATCTCTCTCTCAGCTACATCTCTGTCTCAGGCTACATCTTTCTCTCAGGCTACATCAATGTCCTGTTGATCTGTATATGCGCGTCCGTGACTACCATTACGTGCCTTCTATGCAAACGTGAAAACAGAGCACGGATCTGTAACATACTCATAATGGTTATATCACAAGCTGGAGAAATGCAGGGTGATGAAATTAAATTAAATGCACATGATTTCTGATTGGAAAAGTCGCAGTCTGATTGGAAAAGACCAGCTAGTGCTTCAGTGCACCGCAGACAATTAGTAGACACAGGGATACAACCTCCCTTCACTCCTGTCCTATGCACAATTACCCTTTTGGAGTACTTAAGTATATATTTGGTTGGGAAAATGTACAATTAATAACATTTGTAATTGAACATGCGATACATTGCACATTAGATTTAGCAAAAGCTGATTTAGATTGATGGTCCCCAAAATAAAACAAAAAAATATGAATATCAGTAAAATACAGATAAAATAAAATATTTTTAAAAATATTAGCGACTGGTTATGAGTTAGATGTTGTTATTGATCGTGTGGTGAGAATTGGCGAAGAAACTATTTTATATACATGCTATGTTTTTTGTTATATATGCAATGTAAACACTTAAAATAAACCCTTTAACTGTTTAATGTTGTCCTCCTTCTAAACAGTGAGTGTTAAAATGGAAACACTCTATAAACATTTTTACGGTTTACTGAACTAACTGCGACCACAATTTCACCGCTCATTTTAAATGCCCCGCCCAAAAATGGCCAAGTTGATTTCTTATAGTGATTCAAGCGACCGTTCTTGGTACTAAATAATAGACCTCCCTCAGACTAAAACAGCATCCGAAAATTTAGAAAACATTTTTAGAAAAATAGAGCCTTAAGTGCGAGCAATATACCGAAAAACATGGATCTTCATCGCTTGCCTTAGTTACACGCAAACAGAATAATATATATATATATTTTTTGACATTGTGCGCAATGGATGCAACGCATTAAATCCCCCGTGCACCTAGCTGATGTTCACCTTGATGAAAACTCAAAGGAGGTGACAAGCTGACGTCACACATTTGACCAACCATCTAAAAGTCAGTAATTATGAAACCTACAGAGGAACAGCAAAACATCTGTTGTGCATTTCGTGCACATTGAAATTTATCAATGTGCACGAAATGCTTTAATTATTAACTAAATGAATCATTTACATACATTCTTGTACAGCGCGATCAAAAAGGGTGGGGGGCAAAAGGGGGGCGGAGGTGCAGATGCCGTCTTCTGAATGACGCGCAAAGGCGAACTTTTCCCCCCCAAGTTTCGCTCAGCCGTTTTAAATAGACATCAGTGTATGAGGTTCGTCCCGTCTGTTAGTATGTTGAGGTGATCAGTGGTTAAAGAGTTTATGGTATGCTTTTTTATGTCGGTAGTTGGCAAAGGAAATCTATGTGGTTTCATTCTTATCGCGAACAGCGTAGTCGTGTGACAGCTTTATAGAGAAGGGGTTACTACTCACGATCTTAACCAGGTTGAAGGTTTTGGCGTGGACATCATTGTTAAGGTCAGTTGTTCTTTTATTTACTTACATGCATTTTCTTATTAGGTATAAATATTCTGCGAAGAAACTAAATTGAATGTAAACCATATAAATGATCTGCAAAACGTTTGATAAACAGTTAGGCTAAACGATCAACTAACTTTTGTTACCTTAGAGACATATTTAAATCTGATCAAAAATAAATGCTACTGGCTTTTAACTCTTTTTACCATGACTGTGGTAGCTGTATCTTAAGTTAAACAAAATAACATTTTTGATAATAATTGATTTCTTTGGGTATGTCTCAACTGTGTCCTTTCCTTTTTTTTTTTGCAAAAAAGAAGAAAAGAAAAATCTTTTAAGAAAATTAGTTCACAAATGGCTTGATTTAGTAGTGAATCATTTTTCCACTGATGCTTGTCATGATGCAAAGATCATGGACCAGCCAATTAGCTGGTGCACCCTGAATACTTAAAATAAAAATGGCTTTGGTGTGATAACCACAGGGTAACACTTCGAGAAACATCCTTCACTTCAGTAAAAGCAGTTTAATCAGTGGGTCAAACTGGAACTTTGTAAGATATTTCTATGAATTTTCATGAATAAGATATGATGTCCAGTCAGTTTATCCAGCCTATCATCCTGTCAGTAATTTGGCTTTCTCTCTCCTCCAGTGAATGCTTCATTTGCAGCATTCTCTCTCCTCCCTTTTATCTGGCATCCCTGCTTGTTAAAGTCCAACTGAATTAGCTTGGCACCCAGCGAGAAGAAGGACTCTGTTCTAATCCAGCAGTATGTTCTCTTGTACCTGTCACTGTGCCATCATGGGGCTTTTTATAAAATAACTAACAACATTTTTTTCGTATCCAAGGTGTCAAAGAATAGGATAATTCCATAATTGTAATGACCTATTATGCCTAAGTTGGACCTAACATGCTGAGAGGCACTCTGCAATTATTTTGTGTGCATTTCACCGAGACCCTGATTGACGCAAAGACATATACAAGCGCTGGGCATCCTAAGCTAGAGAGTAAACTGCATAGGTATAAAGTGCTCCCTAAATTTTAGGTAGCCTCAGTACTTAAACTGAGAATGCTCTCTAACTAATTCCTTTAATATTGTGAAATACGTTTGGTACGTGATGTATATTTTCATTCATATGTTAATATTATATATAACCATTATAAACTTAAAATAGTGAAACAACAACAACCTTACACCATGATCGTTGAGACTTCTGGTTGCATCTTCTCTAAACAAGCTTTCTAAACTTTAGGTTAGCTTTGCAATACAATACTGGAGAACTAAACCCCAGACCCCTATGGTTGCCCATATATTCCCGAGAGTTGAAAATGCCCTTCTGTCGTCTTCGGATCACAATCAACACATCGAAGAACAAAGCACTGTTTATTTTGTGTATTTGCCTTTGTCCAGTACTTCATAGGTAGCCTCACTCATACATACACATCTGGAAAGCTGTGTTGCTGGATCATCAGTACTACACTTCCCAACTGTATGCTGAATGACATGAAGTTTAAAATATTGATCCTTTACTGTTGTTTTTAGAATGTTTCTAGATGCCTTGTTTCATTATTTCACTGTCTGAGAATGGCACTGTCTGAGAAATACCCTTTCTTCCATTCTGCTTTCCTTAGTGTTTTATCCTTCTTCAAATCCTTCCTCTGTACCAGATTTTTCTCGTGATTTATTTTCTTTATCCCATCACTTAAGAACATTGTACAAATGCTTTGACCAATTTTTCGTTTAAATGTACTTAAATACCACCAAGTGTACCAGCACAATGACACACCTGTCTCTTTGGTTCCATTGAATGTGCTAGCTTTTGTTACCTGACCTCTGTTAAAAACACATAAAGCAAAAACTATAGCATTCTACTGCGTAATTTCAACAAGGACTGCAGTTTATTCAGACAAAGAGCAACCTGTCTGCTCAATCTGATGTGAAAACTGCACGGTTCTGTCAAAGATATGATTTGCGTAGTTTTGGTCCCGTGTCTTCTGAAATTAGCATAGGTGTTTTAAGGTGTGAGGGGAATCTATTAATCAAATCAAGGTTTTCCCAATAACTACTGGGATTTTATAACAGTAGCAGTAATATACTTGCATAAAGCTTAATCTCGTTAACGAGTCCCTCGCCTCAGTTCTTTGAGTAAACACTAACTGCGTTAGTATTGAGTGGAGATCTGGAACAACGCTGCTGGGTTTTAGTCCCTGGGTTTATTTGCGGCTCTTCCTTTCACACCTCCCTGCATCCGCAGCTGCTTCATGGCGTATGGTTCACAGAAGCAGTTTTTAGAAACAAAGCGCTTGAATTGCAAAGGCGAGAACACACATTCCTCACGCGTCTGGATCCTTAAACGTGAACTGGGTACGCGGAAAAACCGAGATGAACGTTCAGTTACGATTGCATTTTCTTACAAAGGTTACAGCTCTCAGGCGCTGTCGTTCAGAATTAAGTTTGAGACTTAGAAAGCGACCCATAGTGTGACATTAAATCGTGCTGAGATTGCCTTTAAGGTGTGACGTTTGCCTTTCAACCTGCCTCAATTGATATCTGCCATTGTTTTGTCTTTTTGACAGAATTGTTTCGAAAGAAAAGATCTATGAGTTTAGGTCAAAAGCTAATGTCATACATTTAAATCGACGAGGAATATAAAGTAAGGTAACACATTAAGTGTCTCTAAATCCTTTGTGTTTCCTGTGTGAATACATGTGAACGTAACATGTTAGTATGTATGGTTACACTGTACTTAATGAGCACCACTGCGCGACGTACAGATTGAAGTGCAGCTGTCGGTGTAGCTGTAACCTGGGAACCGCGTTGCTGTCCGCAGTGCTGATCAGCAGGTGAAGAATGTCTATTCCTGTCTGTTTCCTGTCTGTGACACTAAATGGGTGTGCTTTATCTGGCTCCTGTGGTGCCCACCACCTGCCTACGTCCTTTCTTCGTGAGCGTGAAATGAAACTGCATCAGTATTTTCACCACTGGCCCATTTGAAATAAAAACACGTGCTTAGGTGTGCTCACTCTCCATTTCAGCCCGCCTATCCCCCGCCAGCTGACGTCCTTGATGACAGCTGGAATGTTGGACTTCCAAGTTTCACCAATTATACATAAAGACATACTCTCACCGCATAAAAATCAGTGCCCTCTGCTCATGCTTCTTGTCAACCATAACAGCAACGTGCAATCTGCATTTTAACACCGTGTGTGTGGTTGGTCCTTCTTCTGTCGGGGGAGCGTCGAACGTAATGAACCAACAAGCCGCCACCCACTGAATACACAAAAGATTGCAGGCTCCCGACAGAGCCCAGTCATTTTTGCCACTCTGGCGCAGGGTGGCCAATTTGTGCAGTCAAGCAGAACTGCGGCAGAAGCCTCAAAACCATTTCCCTCGCTCTATCAACCAAAACTTTCTCAATGAGTAGTGTGGACGTTTATGAAGTAATTCATTTAAGCCTGAAAAAGTATATTTTATAGGTTTTTTTTTTCATTTCAAGGTTGAGTCTTAAAAAGAGCAGCTGTCATGTGAGTTGCCCCTGCATCCGCTTTTGATAATTGACAGCTCATATGTGTGATTGTGATAGTATTACCTCTCCCGCTTTGCAGTCTTTTCTTAGTGAATAAAATCTCAGCATGGACCTGACAAGAAAATTAACGGATTACCACTGTTAAGAAGAAAAGAAGTTTGACAGCAAAAGCAATGAAGGTATAATAGCTCTCTAAAGCCTTTCCCTTTAACAAAGGTTTAACACATTTTGACAATTTCAATGAAATATTCCTTTCCTCATACTTACGGTGTTTTGATCACTTTAGGTTGTTCCTTCAATGAAGGACTCATCATGCAAAAAGAAGTCCCTGAGTCTCAGGCAATGACCAAACCCTTTTGTGATGGTGATAATGGGACTCCCAAGTTCAGCCGCCTTCCTACAGTAAATCTGACATACTTGGCTACAGCCTCCGGCTCTGTTATGGCATACGTTAGCTTGGGGGACTGCCCTAGCCTTGAAAATGTCTTCTGCAACGCAACACCACCAAATACCACAATGAATGATAGCCAGATAGAAAAAGTCCTTGTGTGTTATCTTGGGCCTAGGAGATCCCCGTTCTTCCTCCCTGTTTCCCTTACCTATTTAGTCATCTTCATCACTGGAGTTGCCGGCAATGTTCTCACCTGTGCTGTGATAGCAAATCACCACAAGATGCGGACCCCCACCAACCTGTACCTCCTCAGCCTGGCCGTCTCTGACCTCCTGGTGCTGATTTTTGGGATGCCGATGGAGGTCTACGACTTGTGGAAGAACTACCCCTTCCCCTTCGGCGAGGGGGGCTGCTACTTCAAGATCTTCCTCTTTGAGACGGTCTGCTTCGCCTCTGTCCTCAATGTGACGGCGCTGAGTGTTGAGAGGTACATCGCCGTGGTGCACCCCCTCAAGACCAGGTACGCCATGACCAACAAGCACGCGCGCAAGGTCATCACCGGCGTGTGGGCGTTGTCGCTTGTGTGTGCGGTTCCCAACACCTCCCTCCATGGGATCTACTACCTCCACCTGCCGGAGAGGGTGGCTGAGTCTGCCACGTGCGGCCTGCTGAAACCCCTCTGGATATATAACATAGTCATCCAGGTCACCACTGTCTTCTTCTACTTCATCCCCATGAGCATCATCAGCGCTCTCTACATGGTCATCGGCATCCACTTGGGGAGAGAGAAGAGGCTTCCGCAAGGGAAAATAGGGAAAAACTGCAGCTCCGACACGAGCTGGAAGATTCACCTGGAGTGCGACCGGAGAAGGCAGGTCACGAAGATGCTCTGTGAGTTCCTGTTTCCCTTAATTAGTGGTGTGTTATATACGGTGTGCCATCCCTGGTTTTCATTCCCTAGTTTTGTTGATGGTACAATGTACAGCATGCGACTAGTTCTTATCCTCCGCCTAACCGACCGAACAATCATAATATTCACCAGTTTCATTGATGATACTCTCAGTCATCAGTAGTTTCAGTAATGGTAATGATTTCATCCAAGTTGTATAACTTAATTAAAGGATCGTTTTCTACCGATGACTGTAAGTTACTCACATTTCAAATACTTGACCAAAATCGCTATTATTCTGTTTCGAATAACGTTGGCTACGTCTTACTATGCAGTATTCATCATCCATTCAGGGAGGTTAATTTTACCATATCACAGCAAACCTTAAAAGAGCAAAGGCATCGCTTTGGTGACATAAGAGTTTGCTGTACTCGACTTTTGTCAGATCATGCAGTGACTGAATGAAAAGTAAGAGCAACTCAATCAAATCAAATCAAGTCACTTTATGGCTAATGCTGAATTTGCACGCCCGGTTTATTGCTGATTGAATCACAGTCCACCTACCTGTTGCTTTCAAGAAATTATCCAGCGCCCTCTGGTTTTTATAACTGTGACCCAATGGTCTGCTTTGATTGAGCCATAATTGGCACACCATTTACTCCTTTTCAAACAATAGAACATAATTTGCTCCTTCAAGATCTGTCGTGTGCTTCAGGGTAGCATGGACTTGTCTCCTTAGGGAGGCTATTTGTTCTGTATTGTGTTTCAAGTCAAATGTGAGTATAAAAGGGGCACTAATCGGAAATGGTTTAGACCTTCTCAGATCACAGCAGAGACCACTGTGGAGAAGAGACTAGGTAGCTTTTATTTCGTGCATATCTCAATTGTAATTGTCAGGGGTTGTCCCTTTTGACATTCACTGTTTACAGTTCCACCCACCCACTGGCTGACTTCGCGGGGACTCCAGGCTGCGATCTGGTTGTCAAAAGTGCTCAGCACTACATACAATTATGCTCACTTATTTCTTTCCCATCTGCCCCCCTTACAAGCTGCGAATGCACCCCATACCCTGGTCTGCAGGCCCTTCACGCTGTTATGATAGATTGGAACGGGGAAGAGGATTTACGCTCTCTTCTTACGCTTTCTTAATTCAGCTCCACGAAAGGGCCTTTTTGCAGAGTGCCTTCAAGATGAGCACCTTCGAGATATTAAATGATGAATAAATAGCTATTATCATTACTCATGCATTAGTGTTGATTGCATCGATTACCTTTGTTGTTAACACTGGAAATGTCCAAATGAACCATAAATATCCTCTCTTTTATATAA
>JAOYSI010014414.1:0-38692 GCA_025775065.1 Hiodon alosoides | reverse complement strand
AGAAAGAGCACTGACGAGGACCAACGTCAAGGGCCAATATAACATCACAACACACACGGGGGCTGAAAGAGCACTGACGAGGGCCAACATCACATCACCACACACACACACACACACAGAAAGAGCACTGACGAGGACCAACGTCAAGGGCCAATATAACATCACAACACACACGGGGGCTGAAAGAGCACTGACGAGGGCCAACATCACATCACCACACACACACAGAAAGAGCACTGACGAGGACCAACGTCAAGGGCCAATATAACATCACAACACACACAGGGGCTGAAAGAGCGCTGACGAGGGCCAACATCACATCACCACACACACACACACACAGAAAGAGCACTGACGAGGACCAACGTCAAGGGCCAATATAACATCACAACACACACACACACACACACACACACACAGTACCATTTGATTGTAAGCTAGTGGTTTTATTGACAGTTGTACGTCTGGCTTCATTAATAACACCCTGTGCTCAGATGGCATTTAGGAACGATGCCGGCAGTCGGAAATTTCTCTGAAGACATCTCTCTCTCACACACACACAAGCCGGTTATTATCAATATCATCTCCCCCCTCACTATTTCATTAGACTCCTTAGGCATGTCTTTTCCATAGACTGAACATCTCAATATTGATTTTTTTAAATCAACCTTTTCTCCTCAGTCTAGGGTGAAGAGAAAAAAAAAAAAAAAACACCACCTTAGTTTGACATCCCTCCACCCGCGACACGACTGTACCACACCTCGGCAAACGTGACTCGAAGACTGAATTAAAGGAGATGTGCTGGGTATCTGAGGTTCACCTCCAAATCACGTCCAATAGCAAAGCTGCTGCTCACACTCCATGTGACCAAACTTGCCCCTCCTCCTTCATTACATCATAATAATCCCACCCATTGATACATACAAAAGAAAGGTGAACACAACACTTTCCTTGTCACATCAATTTAGGGGGCTTCTGTTGGTTTTGCGGCAGACAATCCGTCACAGTCCATAAATCAGCAACTCCTATACTTAGTGCATCAGAAACAAGTATGGGAGGGGGGGGGATTGTCTTGGGAAAATCTTTGGAGCTCCAAGGTATAAGTGCAACCAGACGCCTTGTGTTTATAGTGTTAGACTTTAGCCTGTGGATTTCCAACACAAGCCCTAAATGTGGAAGCGCCCTCTGATCCCAGGAAAGGATGTTGAACCCTTGAGTAAAGATTGCAAGTAGGAAAACAACAAGGGGAACATTCTAGGTCAAAGCAGGGAGGGGGGAAAAAAAATTACATATTTGAAAGGATTAATCAGCGAGATCAAGCCAAGTCAACTCACTGAACAGTTTGTTTTTAATTAAGCGGGCACGTGCTTATGTCCTATAAGACATTCACAAGCGCTTACACCGAAAGTGCACCACAGATAAAGTGCGGGCTTCAGGACATAGTAAAGACAGCATTTATTTCCATTATAAATGGGGTAAAATTACACCAATCTCGTACTTAAAGGGGGAACCCTGCTGCTCAACATTTTTCCAGACTCAACTGGAAATCCTTTCAGGTTCGTGTGAAGTGGAATGGAAAATCGTACCGGGGTCAGATCTGACAGTTCACTAGCGGAGGAGGACTAATTAAGGACGACCAAGAAGGCGTGCCAATGCGCAGGTGCATTTTAGCGTCCTAGCTTCTAACCACTGGCTGTTACCGCGACCATACAACCGGAGCGGTAAAGCAGACAAAACACATACGCCACATTACACATAACGTCCTGGGGGACGGAGGGGGGGACTGACCGTTATGGAGGAACGCAGGGCGCGGCACTGAGCCACCCTCATCTCTCGATCAGCTCCACACATAGCAGGACACAGGTCGGCCGTTCGTTACACCCAAACACCCCGCGCGTGGAACCCCTTTAGGGTTCTGTGCTGACAGTGAGGAAGCAGTCAGGGTAAAGGGGTATCCACCAAGACAAGACTACAAAACAGAAGCGGTTCAGGGGCCGGGGGAAGAGAGGGATAAAGAACGCGAGAGTGGGAACACACAAGGCCCCGCCCTTCCAGGGAGACGGACGGCACCGTCACGTCCCCGTGACGACGACTTGCATTGGAAACAGCTGAAGTGCGAGGGCCACATTTAGACCGGACGGATTCGGCCCCGGCTTCTGACCGGGAATTGGCTGTAAGTGGTGACTTACACAGCGGCGTTCCTCACATGTGGGAGTCCGAGAGCCCGGCAGATGAACTGCCTTCGTTTCGGTTTTGTTGCCATAACAAAGGCAGACTTTAAAAATCCCACCTGCGTGCCTACTTCCAGCAGTGAAATCCCTACTCGGTTCCTTTGCCCCGCCAATTCTGTTACCACGAAAACGAAAAGTGCTGACAGGCGAAGGATTGCGATCCGTTCACAAACACGTCGGGCATAAACACGTAATTACGAGTCTACATTGAGGCAGGGGGAAAGATCGAGGCAGATTTGCGGTTTTATTAAGCGGTCTACAGTGAGGCAGATTTGCGGTTTTATTAAGCGGTCTACAGTGAGGCAGATTTGCGGTTTTATTAAGCGGTCTACAGAGAGGCAGATTTGCGGTTTTATTAAGCGGTTTACAGTGAGGCAGATTAGCGGTTTTATTAAGCGGTCAACAGTGAGGCAGGGGGAAAGATCCAGGCAGATTTGCGGTTTTATTCAGCCTGATATTAGCAGTGTCATCAGCAGGAACCCTACCTGCGTTACAGGGCGGGAATCTTGGTTGCAATGGAAGGGGTGGGTCTTAGTAACAACACTGATTAATTCCTTTCTTCTTTTCAGCATGACATCCACCTCTTTCTTTACAGCTTCTGGGGGAAAAGCTATAAAGCAATTATCAAGGGTAATAATAAACACAGAAGCTCCAAAAGGTGTCAATTAGAGCTTTTAACGGTATTTTCCAACAGCTGAAATCAGAACTCTGTAAAATATTCAAAAAACAAAGCACTAGCTTGAAAATGGAACGACACAATGGTACGGCCCCCGTTCCACGGCCCCGCTCGCATGAGCCAAGGAACCTTGGGCCGAGAGGTTGTGCAGAATGACCAACGGCCCTTTCAGGAAAGCGGCACACGCGTGTTTTTTGGCACGTATGCCATGGTGGATTTTGCTACAGAAGAACTCCCCGTGTATCCCAGGCACGTCTACAGGCCAAAGGGGAAAACGACCTGCCTAGCTTAAAATGAATTTTTTGCCTAAATAACTACGGAGAGGCAGAAAAGAAAAATTCTTAATTCACTTTTATAAAAAGCTTTCAGTTCTGGACAACGCTCATACATAGTCCATCACAAGCTAGACAGCCCAAGGTCTGGTTCAGCAGATGAACTTCCCTGAACATCCCCCGTAAGGGACTGCTGGGATGGAGAAAAGAAATATTTAAAACCACCACGTTCTCCAGTTCTGAGGCCCTCGTGTGTCCCTACCTAATACAGAACCCTAAAGGGGTTCTTTTCAGCCTGCCACTCCACTCAGAGCTAATGCAGCCATTTTCACCCAGAGGAACTGTAGCTGAAAGTGTCCGCCTGCTGAGCCCAAGACAAGGAAAGTGTTTTATCACCCTCTCGCGCCTTCAGCACAAATTCTGTAAACGCTTGCACCAGGTAGAAAAGCCGGACATTTTTTACACCGACCAGACAACCCATGCTGAGAATGTAGTGGGGGGTAGAGCGGGGGTGATAAAAATGGGTTAAAAATACAATAAACTAAAAAAAAAAATTAATAATTTTTAAAAAAGTACACAACACTGTCCAGCGCAAATTAATTCTTCTAGAAATCTTATCCATTAGAGTAATTCCCAGAGCGTACTCTACTCCAAATAAGCAATTCAAAATGAAATTGGCCATCAACTATACTATAAGTCAAGAGAATGCAACTGCAGAACTTGACATTCAGTTTAATTTGCCACACGCACACAGGGCCAGTAAGTTACCGGCGTGGATATTGAACACAAGCGCTAAATTTTGACACCATTATACAGGTCCACAAGTCGAGGTTTCAGCCCATTTTCATTCCCAAGTGATCCATCTAGCAAAAAAAATAAATTAAAATTCAATAAAAGATTAGCCAATATCAGTCTAAAAATGCTTCTGTAAGTGTTGTTGGGATGAAGAGCAGCAAGTTTGGGTTGGGGCGAATCGGGCCGCGTGTCCGAGAGGTCCGAGCTGAACCGTGGGGGTGCAGGCGTTACGCCGTGCAACCCTCTGGCCAGGCGAAAAGGCACTGAACTCAGAGACACGCTTGACCAACGGGCCCAGAGGGTTGGGAAGCTCTCCGACCACTGTACCACAGCTGGATATGTAAATTACCCTTAGGAGCACCTTTGAAGTTTCTGGGCACAAGCAAACTTTACAAGAAAATATATTTTGTTTTTTAAAATAAAGGCTTCCTTTGTTTTTCAGTCAGATACATTTAATCATTTTATTACATTCTAACTCCCATGAGCCCTCGGTTCTGCCCTCTTTTAAAAGCTGAATCAATGGACCTTCAAATACACAATTGTACAAAGACAACTGTAGAACTTCCACAGTCAAACTAAGTTAACTGACTGTATATAACATTTTAAATAACAAAAACTAACATAGCTAGTACACTACTGGTGCTTACGATTTAAATGGGCCTAATTGGTTTCCAGATCATCCATTGGTGGAAAGGAAAAGAGAGAAAAAAAGAGAAACTGATTTGAGTGGATGGTTTTGTGGCTCTCAGAGAGGCCCTAAAACAGTGGCAAAGCAGAATTCCATTAAAAGGAGCTTCTCCCCCAACCCCCATGTAACATGGCATTACCTCACTTGCTAAATCTAATCATGGGTGCTAAATTCATTTCACACCTCCTCTCCCATCCTTCGCTCCCTCGCTCCTCTTCACGCGCGGAGTGATCTGCTGCCGCAGTCACCTTGGCGTGGGTCGGGAGGAGAATGAAGTTCCGTGCTCCAAGACGTCAACCTTTACAGCTCTGCCCAGTGCTCAGAGTGTACTGACCCACCGAGCCCCAGCACTGCCAGACTTGGGAACAGAGCAGGGGAACACGCAAACACTCTGCATGCCATCTTCTCAAGACCACACAGATCCACCACTGCAGAACAGGGCCTGTGATCACATGGCACGCACACGCGCGCATACAGACACATACACAGACATACGGCTGGGGGGCAGGGCGTTGGCCAAAGAAGCTCTCCGCAGTGGAAAGAGTCAGGGCTGTCAGCCTGCTTAGCTTCAGCACCATAGCATTCAAACAGAGTGACATATTGGCCCAAAGCGGCGCAAGTTTCCCACCTCCATCCCCACAATAATCAGTTTCTACTTTGAATGCTGTGGGGACAGACACTAAAACTAATACCAAAACGAACAAATATACCGAAAATCCTAATTTTATTATCATCATCAACAAGTTGGTAAATAATAAACATCCCATCCTAAGTTGGAGACTCAAGAGACGTCACAGTAGTTCAGTCTCACTTATACAGCTTCGAACAAGAAGTTCGTCTCCCATCGAATCAAGGAGCACGCGACAGTGAGCGAGCAGACCGGTGTATTGGTTTCTGCCGACGTTGATCTGCAATTTCGACCATCAACCTTTAATTTCAAACTTTTGTGCACCAGGACGCCTAACATAGCGATGTATACGCTGTCAAAGGCGATCGCCGATTTTGTACCAAGTATCAATTAAGACTACAACTGCGTTTTCAGAAAATCGATGTAATTTCGCGTCGTTCCAGAGCCTTTTTGCGAGTCATTTGCAGTATATACAACAACATAGTAAAAGTTTTCAATTTAAGTCATCAGCGTTCTTTAAGTCTTTAAATACAAAAGTTAAACGAGGTATTTAGGCATCCTACAGGCAGTGTGCAAAATAAGCTTGGTAGAAATGACAACTCATCTACAAGCCTATTTGCATTTTATATCCCACCGTTCTGTTAAGAGCGTGCCGTGACAATCACTAACATTCATATTATATTAATTGTCGTGAAAGAAACAGCAACGCTTTGCTCCAACAGCGAAATCGAGTCTTTTACCTATGCCGGTGCTCGTCGTGACCCCCTTGTCCATGTATAATCGGACCGCCGGGTTGCCTCCCCTCCTTGTTGGAGTCGATGTGCGGAATCAGCACGTCCTCCAGGCCCAGGTC
Source organism: Hiodon alosoides (assembly GCA_025775065.1). NCBI lineage: Eukaryota > Metazoa > Chordata > Actinopteri > Hiodontiformes > Hiodontidae > Hiodon > Hiodon alosoides. Next base: position 32,549 of record JAOYSI010014414.1, on the reverse strand, counting down.
GAAGCGTTTGTGTTTCGAGCTGTCGGGGAGGAAGAAGAACGCCCCGAAGCAGAGGGTGATGAAGGCACTGAGGATGAGCAGGAGGATGAACTTCTCAGAGAGCCGCAGCGTGGCCCGGTGATGCGGCAACGAGGAAGTGCCTGGTGAGAGTGTTGGTATCCTCCGGCTCGACAGCGGCAGAAGAGCCGGGGTGGTCATGATTCACTATCGAATAGGTCAGTTTTATAAATTACACGGTTCGTTGTATTTCCTCAGTTGCGTTTACTATCTCATTCCGATGACTGCGTTTTCAGACTTCAGGTCGCGTAGCTCTCTCTGAACAAAGCGTTGTCTCGACATTACCATCCTGCTGTTAAAATATTCTAAAGGAAAAAGAAAAAACGGCATGAATAAAAATTGCAATAATGAACACTAGATTATTTCCCTTAGCAACCCTGTCAAATGAGCTGGGCAAACAGGTTACCATGGCAATTTACAAATCACGTTTAATATATTGCTAATATTTTGACCGGCTGTAACCTTCACACTTACATCTTATTAAACTTAGTTAAATTCGATTTTTCCGAAATTAATTGCTGACTGAGTACAGTAAATTCAACAACTGCGATTACCAATTTACATTCCACTAGGCTTTTTCTACTGAAAAATAAGTCTCCAAACGCGTATAGATAGGCAGTGTATTGTGCCTTTCTTAAATTTCGAAATATCGTCAGTAAATTGAAATCTGACGGAATAACGTTCGTTTTCCCGGTGTGCTCTCGACTATACTGTGTACAGTAGCGCCGCACCTCCGCGCGAACATACCATAGCATAACTACCCCCCCGATTCCATCACAGATACAAATTTTAGAGATCTAGATATCTCCCTGATAATGCACCAAAAATTCAAACGCCTGATACTATAACCGAATTTAAAAATATATTAGCTGACGAACCATCCCCGGTTCTAGCTAATAAGCTAACTGGAAGGATTCATGGTCACATTCACTGGCCCCAAAACTGCATTGCTACCAGATGATCTTGCTAATTGACGAACTGCCCGGTTTAATTGAGAAAAGAAAATGTCGAATTAATGGCTTACGATAGCCTCATTACTAGCAACTAAAGCGACCATATTGCATGCGACTGTTGTAATTATTCAGTCACGTTTGCCGCAAAATAAAATTTAGATCAACCTAGCGTTAGCTTTAACTACGTACCGTGCACACCCTTTTCCCAGTTTGATTCAGGGTGTTTTGTCGCGATTCAGCTTTTAGCAAATCCAACGGAGAATGGGATAAATATAAATATTGTTTGTCAGCTATCAAAACACAAACTACACATATCTTCTCTTAAGGCAAAACAAAACACATCAAAATGATATCAATTAGACTTCCATATTTTAGAAAAGTCAACTACTAAAACCAAATGTTTCTACAGTGTTAAGATCCTTTCGGCGTGAAATGCGAAGTTTTCCTCACATTATTACGGAATCAATCACGCCTTACGCGGTGACTTCGGTCCATTTCTTCTCATCCAGGCCTCGGCTTGATGTCAGCGGCGTGGTAAACACCGGATAACCACCGCCTTAACTTCTAACTAACTGATACATTTCGAGAAGAGGAAAACCCAAGGTGTTTTACACGGAAGCACAGTTACTGTCTGCTTACCGTTTAAGAGGGTTTTCTTTTCCGTATGCAGTTAGCTAGCATACCGTTGACAGCTACTGGCCGCTTCTCTATCTGTGCAGGCATCTACTTGGCAATTACGATTGTAACGGACCGCCTTCTTTTGCCTCGCCGAAGCATCGCCTTAGTGCACCCACTGGCAAATCTGTACAAACGGGAAATAGTAAATATTATTAACCGGTGCGTCTAACGACTCGTATAGCAGCAATACACTGCGCACACCGCCCTCGATTCTTTCCCATTACCGAATTCATACAGAAAGACAATCAACGCTTCCACTCAAATTGTTATTACTGCAGCTACGGCTCCTCCTCTCAGTCCTCCAATATCCCATAAACTCTAGGGTGAGGGGAGCTGAGGGACCGTCGCTTAGTGCTAAACCTTAAGATATAGGTGGTATAGGCGATATAGGCTCTGAATTCAATACGTTTTACAACTAAACCCGTCAGAATTTCGAACTAGTTTACGTGTAGTTACAGTAAATTAGAAGAACATGGCTAATTTAACATATAGTTTAGTGTTACAACCTATTTATATCGTGTTGCGTTTTTTTTGAGCAACAATTATGACGTATAATTTATTATTTAAAATTGCCAATTATTACCAATCCTCCCCCTCAATTTGGAATCGCTAATCAGCTAAAGCATCTCGCCACGTTGCAACGACTCCCACAACTAGACGCGGAGATGAGGAACTGCTTTAAAAAAAATTATAATATATATATATATATATATATATTTAATTAAAATTGTATCTAAAAAATAAAAACAATGTATTTAACTGACAGCGTAATTCGATTAAAAATAATAACAAAAAATAAATTCAAAGAAAAATTACAAACACAAAACAATGGCATAAAATGTTCTAATCAGGCATCAATGTACAAACATTAGACATAGGGCTTACTTAGATTTAACTAACTTCAAAATAACTTATTTTGTGTACAATGTAACTTCGTTTAAAAAAACGACAGAGGGCTAGAAGAAGAAAAAACTCCTGGGCTGGATGCTGGCTATGACGGCGCTGGTGGTGATTCTAATCTCAAGGTAACTAAATAAAATGTATAGGCCTATGGATCACTGACATGTAGTTCACTACCATGCACTTGTGGTTGTATGGAATGTTGTTGACAGACACCTAGAAACTAAGCTAGTTAAGTCAGTTGATACTGTTTTAGAGTCTCTTCCCTATGGTGCCAAACCAGAATGAACCAGCCAATGGAGTACAAACCCCCACAGCCCCATATACATTTCTGGTAATGCCCTCAAAGTTTCAATTTGGCTTTTTTGGGTTGCCCGTTTACCAATGTCAGCGAGTTATTGGACACTGTCTGGGTTAATTTTTGCAGAGAATTGCTAAATCCATTAAATAAGAAACACATTTTGTTCTGAAAGCCATATAACGAGGGAAATAAAAACATGAATAAATTTTACCTTGTGAAAATGGGGAATTATGGCCTTTTACGCTCGCAGACAAAAATCCTTCCACTCGTGGAATTTTGACAGTAAGCAATCTGCTGATTGGACCAGAGGCATCTGTCGGTGACACGCTCGGCTGACAATGCGAAGGGAGGTGACTGTGCTTTTGGCTTTCCATCTAATGGGGTGCTTGATTTCCCTAAGATGCTTGCACTGAGAACATCAGCGGAGGCATGTCACAGAACTGACAGGTGGACAAAATAAACTGACGCCCTCTGAAGACGAACGCAAAGGAAATGAAGTGAACAGAAGTATCTGGCATCGACAGGATATTCATCTCAGTTGGCAGCAGCAACTTCCTCACTTGTTTGCTTTTTCTGTCTCGTTTTTGACGCAAAAAAGACAACATCTGTTTTATGTTTTATTTGTGGAAATGAGGATGAATGTGAACTATCATAAATCCAGTTCTCTCCCTGTTGATCAATAAAAGAAGGGCATTAATCCCGAGATGACAGGGCCTGTCATATGCTGTCACAATGGGATCAGTTAAAAGTTCATTAAAATGGTATCTTTGCCCCCTTCCTTGTAGCTCATGCATTTATCATTTAGCTGTAACGACACAGAGCACATCATCATCCTGTAAGATCTAAACGGTGCGGTTGGATCTACGTTTTGATTGGTACCAGCAGTCAGGGACAGTTTCGAGGCGGCGCTCGCCAGGATTCCTCATACCTGGCCTCGGAGTGATCCATCCAGCCACGTGGGGTGCAGCAGACGTCTCAAGTCTTTTCAGATGCACAGAATGCACTTCCTGTGTTTAATATTCAAGACTTCAGCTATGCGCAGATTATTGTCTGTAGAGCATTAATGAAGTGGAACTAAGTGCGACTAATTCACTTTTGTTTGTTTTCTGGCGGCGCTTGGAGAAAATGAAATGCTGAGTTGATGGAAGCATTTCTTAATTTGTAGAACATCATAAAGGTCTTACCCCAGTGCATTTGAATGTGTACGTCAGCTGCTCCTCAACCCAAGCATATGTAGATGTGTGAATTTGCCTCATGAAAAACGTGAGTAAACCCCCTGTGCAGCACATAAAGTAATGCAAGCAGTATTAAGTAAATGCAGTTTTTAAAAATAATATATTTGTCAGAAATAAATGGCAAATCAAGCCCGTCTCGGTTCATTTGCTTCACCCCTCAGAGTCACAGCACTGGGCGCGCTGAAATGGAGAACCTGTCAGAGATGGATGACATGGCTTGTCACACCCCGATTACCACGGGAACCACGGGTTGTCTGACAGCAGAGGGACATGTAGACGAGGGGTCTCAGCCTGCCTGTGTCTGAGGGGCGGTGAGGAGATGCGATGATGAGCGGCGAAACGGAGAGACTGAGAACGGATAAGCTCGGGGCCAGAAAATCCAGAAAAATCAAAACATCCGGACAACATCAATGTGGATGGCTATATTCGAGAGCTGTTATTGAGCCTCACACTAAACGTTTCCACCACTTTCTACAAAATCGAGAAGAATTTGACTGCTCACGCACAGGCAGTTTAGACAGCGACCCACGGAAAACAGTCTGGCATTGAAAGGAAATACAAATCAAATTGTATTACTTCAGATGCACAGCACACAACACCTACAAGCCCTAAAAGACAAAATGGTTTAACTGTGAAAAAAAATAAAAGGTGTCATAGACTTGAAAAGATATTTTTTTCCATGTGGCATTTAGACTTGAACCACCGCATTCTTCAAAGCTTGTGTTTACACACACAAACAGAAAATACCCAAGACACAAAAATATACTGTCAGATAGTGATGTGAGATAGTGATACTGGTTCTCTTTGCACCTGCTCTGATCTTAATATATAGACATTCAGTATGATGTAAAACCACACATACATTTAAAAAAAAAAAAAAAACCTTTTTAAAACACAACCCCACTGCTTGCTGTACAATCTTAAAATAACAAATTAATAATTTCAAGTCCAAACAAAATGATTCTGTTCCATTTTTTATGTGTAATAATTATTTTATTCTCCCATAATAGTTTTCTGTGGTCTGTTGTTAGCGGAGAGTGCTGCTGTTGCTTTAGTATTACCTTACAATAACAAAGACAATGAAATTGAGGAAGAAGAGTGTCATCGCTCCGAGTTGAACAGTTCAAACACAAAGGCTTTGTGCGCGGGTGAAAGGAAGGCTGGGTTTGAAGGGGTGGCATCCTTCCCAAACGCAGGCACCAGTCTCTCGCACCCTGGATGAGGTATCTCTCCACTCTCCACCTTGCCCTAAACCCCACAGCTCTGTATTGTTTTAAGCTTCAATCCACCCAGATAAAAGAAAGAAAAAAAATCCCTTTGTCCAGGTTCTGGTTCTGCGGGACAACTCCAGCCTGGGCTCCGGGCCAGGCTCATGTTTCTCGGCCTTTCATTTGGGTCCAGTTCACCGCTTGGGGGAAAACAATAGGAATCGGGCGCCAAAAGTGTGTCAAAGGGAGAGACACACAGACACGGGACACCTGGGCCAGGCCCATCTCGTAACGCTTATCTGGCTGCATAATTTACCCCCGCTCGTGTTGTCGAACGCCGGACAATAAACCTGAGAGGGTCCATATAATCCCTCCTCGGCTCACACTGTGATATAAAGTGGAATGGGAAAAAGAAAAACATCCTGTGCTCTATTTAAATTTTAATAGAAGAGCTACAAGTGTTTATAGTCTGCACCCTAAATTGCCCACTAGAGCTACGACCCATTTATAAGAGCACCTTGTGTAGTTGCTTCAGTACACAATCCCATAAACCCACTCACCGCTGTAAATTGCCCTTCCCAGGGTCTGTCTACGTGACAGATGTGGCAGGCTTTCCAGAAAGAGAACGCCCCAAGCACTGACCCAGAATCACTTACACCGACTATAATCTAATTCTTAAAACGTGTAATTCCAAACAACGAACCCTGACCACTTTTGGACTAGACTGTCGGACGGCGAAACTGCGAGGGCCTTACGCCGTAACATGAGTATACAACTACAGGGGATAGACACTGGTGCCGGAATACGTAACTGAAGATGACGGACCCTGCTACAGGCACATGACATTTATGGCTACTGAGCTGAAGAACCATTGCTGGTGGAATAACTGAATCAGACTCTAGAAAGTACCAAGGATTGCCCCTAGAATTAGTAGAATCAGAGACATTGCAGAATAACCGCATAAATCATTATTTTTCACATATAACCAATAAAAATAAGAGAGCAGTCCATTCAACTATACAGCCTACTCACTCTACAGCCTCAAGTCCCTTATACGTGCACATGGATTGAAAGGTTTATAGACCATACGTGTTATATTTGCAGCGCAGTTCATTGTTGTGCTGCCATCTAGCGTCAAGTGGAAGCAGTCCATGAATCAGCATAGTCCTGCAGCGCAGCACGTGGTAGCTATTTCTTTGTTCATAAATCCCCAATTCCGAGCTCGAAACCCTGTCTGATGTTGCCAAACAAAGCGTAAATGTAAACGTATCCATAAACTATACAGAGCAACAATACTGTAGCGATCTAACCAAAAATCCAAGAATAATTGATTTGAACAAAAACATCCCAAGTTTCCTTTTGTTTTTAAACGTCCGATTGATTTCGTCAGACACTTGTGTTTGAAAAATCAATTGCACGCCCTGCTTTTGTAGGTACCCCATTCATTTCATTTGTTTTCAGGCGTCTGAAAAACCAACGGCATTAGAAACTCAATAAGAATTCTCACTTGTATTCCTCTTTTTATGTCATAATGCCACTACCTGCTAAATACATGGAACTACACATTTTAAGACACTGCATTGTTCTACGCATCTACAATTCAATGCTCCAGGATCTTTCCTGATCTGGACTCAAACTGTGACAGATGTGGTCAAGGTCCTGCCCAGACTCCTGTCCCCCCCCTGCCAAGAACAACCATTTTGGTTCTCTGTAGTGCAAGCCATGTGCCGGATTGCAAGGTTCAAAATTAATCCGAACAGACATACTGAATTTTTTTGCATGTGACCTGATGTTCCACTTCTAAAACAACTCTGTTAGCCTGTTCCGATTTCACCTCTCTTTCTGGGAAGTGCCTTGTATTATAATAATGGTAATAATAATAACAACTGGTACCTAAATATACATCTGTTTATCAGTCATTGGTTACGATTAAGGCGATGAGACTTGAAGCAGGGAGGATAGTTTATTATATAAAATTCTTCTGAATTTATTCAGATAATAAGACCACCAGGGTAAAGAGAATATTACATTAAACATTTCAGTACAGTACACCTTTTGGTGTAAAACTCAAATCACAACACAGCGATATGATAAAATAAAATACAATACAATACAATCCACACTTGTACAATAAGAGGAAAACTAAAGAGGAGTAGACCAGTCTACTTAAGTTGGTTTAGAGGCCTACACAAAGAGGATGGGACACACATTTAGGTAGGGCTGATTAAATCAATTAATTTTTTGCTTTGATGTTAAATCCTTATCTTCAAAACTTCAAATCCCAGACTTTAAAACCAGCATCCAACAACATTAATAACCCACCACTGTTTTTAACAACCCCCTGCCACGTGCATTCAAGTGAAATAATTCCAACAATGACCCTAACCAGTGAGACATCCCTTAGTTTATACTGCATAGCCAGTTTCGCGCTGACTCGTAATGGCGACACGCCTCAGACCCGGAGGTCAGCCAGCCTCAGACCCCGAAGATGACCCGGAGGTCAGCCAGCGAGAGCTTGGTGAACGTGGCGCCCGTCCCGGTCAGCACCTTCATAGCCAGCTCCTTCTTCTTCTCCTGCAGGGAGGAGATCTTGTCCTCCACTGTACCCTCACACACAAACCTTTCAACAGAAGTCACATCACGGTCCCACAGTCAAAGTCTGTGATGAGGTCCTCTCCTACATGCACTCAGTTGACCAACAATTGCGATGATAATAATAGCAAATTAACCTTGACCCCCCCCCCTCCAAAAAGCTCATAAAGGGCGATACACTCAATCATTCCTCTGCCTGCATGTAAGTTGTAACCATGCATGTTAAATCTACACGCGTGAGCGCAGTCATACCCCCAGCTCAGCTTTGGTGCGCCTTTTATCTGCAACAGGCATCAGCACCACTCCTCACCTGTGTATGGTGACATTCCGGGTCTGTCCCACCCTGTAGATCCGGTCACAAGCCTGGTCCTCTAGGGCTGGATTCCTGAAACAGGAACAGGTGCAGACGGAGAGGTGAGGGGGAAAGCCTGTCGTTAACTCACTTCACACTCATTGTGCCTAATATTCCCATTACTTCTGTTCCCCATTCTGCCGAGTTCTATTTCTGCTCATTCTTCGTTTTGAACGGGACCTTTTTCAGCAGTGTAGGAGTCAGACAGAGTCTCACCAGTGCATGTCCATGAGGAAGAGGTGGTTTCCGCCAGTCAGATTGATCCCCACGCCTCCGGCGCAGAGCGACACCAGCATCACCTGGGATATCACCCGATAAAGTCATTAGGCCGGTCTACGGGAGCCTGCAGAGGTCAGGTCAATAAGCCTCCCTCACAGAGAAACGTCAGCATTAGCTTTCAGAACCGCGTGGAACACAGTATCACAGGTGTAGTGTCCTCCTGGGTAACCAAAACGGCAGCATCACCCCTCACCAATACATGGTTTAACAGAGTGGGCGTTAGCCTTAAAGACGTCGATGCCAAGGAACCTGAATTATGAAACGGAACAACAACCGCCGTTACGGCATCGGTTGTGGAACGCGCCGCGGTCACAGTGGCGCAGCCTCAAAGCATCAGCAGACCCATCCGTACCTGCGGCCCTTTGGGGTTGGTGTTGAACTCCTCCACCAGGTCCATGCGGCGCTTGGGGTTGATCGAGCCGTCGATGACGGCGAATTGCAGGCCCAGCTTCTCCAGGTGAGCGGCCACTATGCGCAACATGCTGGTCCACTGGGACACGATGACGCTGCGCGGGAGTCGCCGGACAATTGAAAAATCAAGAGCAGAGTCAGAGTCATGACACACACTGGCCCCAGTGCCGGTGCAAAGCAGGAACTATCATTCATTGTTCAGAGGGATGTTTCACACAGCCCTGCACTGTTTAGCACATTTTACCACCGATCATCGCGAGACGTTTGCTAACCGTCCGCTTTCACTGCAAAAATGTGATCTAAATCAGCATGCGGTGTACCATGAGGGGGAAAATGAGCTTGATGGGGTTGGACTGGAGGCGAGAACGAAACAAAAGAAAGTCGGGAGGCTTTTCCCTGAAAACGGTCCGGCGCTTGCCACTCACTCATGCTGATTGGATAGCTAGCCAAGTGAAAAAATGTAAATGAGCTGAACAAAATTAAATGGCCAGTAGACGGATGGTTTTCTGTGTGGCTACGCTGAAATAAGCTAGCAGTGCTGAGTGGTGCTTCCCTTTAGCCGCGGGCATTGGCTGATTACCTTGGTGTGGGAAATACAAAAGGCAGCCGCTAAAACGAATTAAAAACGATTGAAATGCTTTCCTCGACGGACGATAATCCAAAATTAGCGCTGGTGCACATCTTGGCCGGTTGATTATCGATGTATCAATGCGTTTTACCGCCCCTTACATTTACCAAACCAATCCAGATTATTGATCTGGACTGAACCGGCACAAAGCACTAAGCATGACCCAAAAGGCACAGGAACCTGGGCGGCTAAAACAGGAAAACAGAATGAGGTCATGTTGAGCCAGACCAATGTCCTGACCTCCTCGTTTTGAAGATAGATATGAACTCAACAAGCAAAGAGCAGCTCACTGTTTCACACTCAGATACAAAACGAAGAAACACCGGTTCCATTACTAATGTTTCCTGGAGGAAAGCTGATGTAAACATCCTGTGATTTTATACCTTTTCTGTGCATCAGGGCTCGCTCTGATTTTCTGGAGCGCGGACACAACGGCAGCAATCTAAGCATAAATAAATAAAACTCATCAGTTATCCAACGCTGTAAAAATAGATGCTACTGGGCACCCAGCGGGTGGGAGGGGTCGTGACCTTGGAGCTCTTGCTGGTGTCGTCGAAGAGCTCGGAGCGGAAGCGGTTGCCGTTGAGGGTCACGGTGGCTTTGGGGTCGGGGCCGGTGGAGGACTCAAAAAGGGTCAAAGCGTTCAGCTGCTCCTCCAGGGAGAGAGTAATCCCATCCCCCTGCAGTTCAGTTTGGTCCAGAGTCTGTAAAGGACACACAGAGGATGCAAAAGGTGAAAACCAACTGAGACGGCATCAGATACAACACCAAAGTCCAAAAAGAGCGAAGTAGAGAACAAACGAAAGGTCAAAGGTCAAAAAGATCAAGTTAGAAAACAAAAGAAAGGTTGAAGGTCAAAAAGAACAAGCTAGAAAACACACAAAAAGCCCATCGTTGTATTTGACCTTCTTCAGCAGCGACAGGTGACAACAGCACTGGCGGAGTCGCAGCAGCAGGGAGAGGATGTGAACAGTGCTGGAGACCGGAGGCTGCTGGGAATCCGGCTGGATTACGCCAAACTCACGCGCCACTGCGAAGAGACAAAGAGTGCTACTCCCAGTTCCTAATCTGGTCATTCAGAATTAGCATACCTTGACCTGTATTTCAACGAGTAGGTAAGCAAGTTTGCAGATTGCAACCCCTACAATTTAGCTAACAAAGAGTTTCCTCACTCTTAAGTGCTTACTTAAACCACCGTTCCCCCCCTCAAGTTCATATGAAACATGGTTATCATCACTGAGAAATGTGTTTAACTAGTATCACAAGGAAATAATTGTTCTGTGCCACACACCAACATTTAAACGTTGGAGCCGACTTTTTAATACTTGTATGACATGAAGCGATTGCAATGAAGTTGGCCTCTGACCTTTCTCAAAGGCATTGGTCTGCACCTGCTCGACAGATTGGCCCCCTTCGTGCCTCTTGAGGTAGGACTGCAGGGTTGACCTGTGAGAAGAGGCAAAGAGACGAAACTAAACCGTGGCTTTCACTGTCTTTTCGTTGGATTCAAGAGCACAGCCGTTGGCACACATCCTCGAACGGGGAAACGGTGTCTGACACTAGCCCTATGATACAGTCATTTAAACTCTCAGGGGTGACAACGGGGCTTACCTAGACCGTGCGAAAATGACATCGTAAACTGACTGCTCATCTTCAGACAGTTTTAACCGATGGACTGTGCAGGTTCGCTCCGGCAGAGAAACCTACAATGTGAAAATGAAGACTTGGTCACCAATTAACTTAAAAAAAAAAAAACTTGCTTTTTAATACTTATTTTTCATCCATATATAGTAATTAGTCACAGAAGAACCCTAAAACAATACATGGATACATATTTCTCATGGATACAAAAGCCAGTGACAGGGCTAGGCAGCAACTACAACACAAAATTCAAACAATGGCTACTTTAAGACCGTTAACTAAAGACGCTGTATAAAAAAAACGCACAACACCATACACACGTGTTTACCAGGGGCTTGCCTGTCGAGTCCAGCTCGTCTTTGGTCCTCCGCAGAAGCAGCGTTCGGGTCAGGATGTTCAGCCTCTCACCGCCCCTCTTGGAACCGTTGTCCACCTGGGCCTTCCAGAGTTTAAACTCGTCGAACGGGGAGCACCTGAGAAATCTGGAGGGGGTGGGCCAATACGTCAACCGTGCGCGCGTTTCTATTTGGAGAGAACGCCCTCGTTGGCCGGTTTTATTTACGTTTAATTATTCCCTCAGATTTCTAGGCCAAAGCCCTAAAAGACTTTTAGGATTTGAGGCTCTAATCAAACTACTCCTGGTAGAGCGTTGGGTAGAACGTGAAAGGAAGGGCAGGACGAGACTCACTTCAGCAGGGCATACATGTCCAGCAGGTTGTTCTGAATGGGGGTTCCCGTGACAGCCCAGCGAGCCCGGGCCCTCAGCCTGCAGACGGCCAAGGAGGTCTGGACCTTGGGGTTCTTGATGTTGTGGGCCTCGTCCAGGATCACCCGGGCCCACGCTACGCGCAGCAGAGGAGGCAGGTCTGGCGACTGGGTCGGGAGGGAGAGCGCTTTAGCACACCCGACCCTTCGGTCACACAAAAACTTCTTTAACCTCTGTGGGCAGAGTTTAATGCGCCAAGTGCAAAGCGCACAAAGAAACTCCAAAAGCAAGCAACGAGTGTCAGTAAAATGGTTAGTCTTTCGATTTGCAATGCAAAGAAAGGAAAAACAGTCCGTATATCATCCAATGAGCATAAACAAAGAAGCAAAATCGCTTTCCGACAGCACACTTTGCCTCAGTCATCCCTGCTCAGTCATCTCCGCCTTTCAGCATTTACCTCCTCCTTGGCATCCTGGGTGGGTTTCACAGCATCCTCCTTCTCAATGGGGATCTCCTTGGAGACCAGGCTGTAGGTGGTCACCACCACGTCGTGTTCGGCAAGGCTGGTGAGGACAACAGTTCACGATGGCAGGTAAGTCGTCCAGCAGCTAAACCGTACAACGTAAGTTTGCCTTGAGAAAAGGCTTCATAAGAAAACCTGTTGCAACCCTTCGCATGACACCCTTAGAGGCTTAAAAGAGAGAAGACACTCCAGACTCAATCCAACGCTCCCCATTGGCATTAACATGTACAACACGCGGATCTTACACGCGCGTGCTCCTCTGGCGGTTGGGCCCGTGGTACAGGTACACACTCAGCCGGTTGCTCTTCACGTGTCTCTCTATCTCCTTCTTCCAGTGGTGGATGAGGGAGGCGGGGCAGACGATCAGAGTTCCCTGGGAGGGCACTACAGAGGAGTCTGTGGGGGTGGGGGGTGGGAGGCATGAGTCCAACACCGTTCACCATCACACATTCTCACCGAGAGAGAACATTCTAGTTAAGCATGTCGACAGATTGTTTTTTTTCATGGAACGGAGCAACAGTGCCATCTGCAGGTATTTCAGGGAACTGAAAATTGTACAAAGCAACCAAGGGTCTGTGTGAGGAGTTATAGTGTTGCTACTCTCAGCTCAGTAGGCATCTATAATACAGAAGACTTTATTACACTGTATTGATTAAAGCCTTAAATGGTTGCAAAAAAAATTGTGATTGGTAGTGGTTTTATGATTCAATACGGAAAATGTAACCTCTTCAGCACTTTTTGTCTTCATGCAAAAAACCACCACAGAAATACATTTAGCTTAATTGATAGTGGTGAAAAGTAAACCCCCAATCTGGCAATTACCGTTTTTAGAGATCCAACCCTCTAATTTTGTGTCCTTTTCCTTCTTCTTCTGAGCCAGCATGAGAGAAATCATGGTGAGCGTCTTCCCCAGCCCCATATCATCCGCTGGGAGGGAAGGAACAGCACACTCAAATCAATGCTTAAGATGGGGTTTCCGAGCCATCTAGGGAATTGTGGAGAACATTTACCCAGAATTCCTCCGCAGGGGTTTTGGGTCTCCCTCCAGAGCAGCCAGGCCAGGGCCCGTCTTTGGTGAGGAAGCAAGCGGACCTGAATAAAGTCAGAGCAATCTAACAGTCAGGCCCCCCAAATAGACACTGACACCAGCACCGATCGATGACAGTGATATCAGTCCGCTACGACAGTGCGATGGGAATTTTGGCAGTTTAATGCATTGATGTGAACTACGGTCAGGAATTAGCGTTCCGTGGGAATAAAACAGTAAAGATATTATTCAACCCAGAGAGAAGTACAAATTGGTGTTGGCATATGGCGTAGGGAATGTTTGTGCGGGAGTGTTAGCATATGGCGTAGGGAATGTTTGAGCGCGAGTGTTAGCATATGGCGTAGGAAATGTGGCATGTGATCCATGCCTTGATGCCCCTGGGGTCCTGCTCCTCTGTGTCCGGGGTAGGACAGGACTCCAGGGAACGGTGCAGGTGGTCGATGGCCTCAGTGGTGGCATTACGGACCACCAGCAGACGGTTCTCTGTCATCCTGCCCCCGTACAGAGCCTGGTGCCGGGGGTCCACTGGAAACGGGAGAGACCGGAGGTCATCATCATCATCATCACCCACCGCCATTCTAACAGTTGTCCCATCTCACCCACACAAACCAGTACCAGAGCTCTCGTGGATGAAGACAGGGTTCCATACTCATTAGATCAGGGGTCTCAAACTGTAACCCTCATGGGCCAGTGTCCGTCAGCTTTTGTTACTGATTTTATTGTATTCATTATGTGGATCAGGAATAACCTCACCTGGCGTATCCCTGTGTACACCAGACAGAAACCGAGAGCAGCGTGTACGGGCCGCAGGGGTTGTCAGTTTGAGACCCCCCGCACGAGACGTTTCACCTCCCATCCGAGGACCATACCTCCGTACATCTGCGCGTACTGCTGGCTGAGGGTACTGAGAGGAACTTGATCTTGGGAGAGAAGGATGGCGCCCCCATTGCGGCTGAAAGGGTTCAGCTGGCTAGACTCCGCCGACAGGTGATCATCGCCTTCACCCGGCGGTTCTGAGGGAAAACAACTACATTAACCAGCTCTCCGCCGACTACGCTCCGCTATCCTGCGTTTGGATAAGTGATGTCGTCACAGTAGCCGGATAGCTGCCGGTCAGACAGTTGCCTCACCGGGTCGGCCGGCACACAGGCTCAGGGACTCCAGGGCGTCCTCCAGATCCTTCACCTGATTCTTCAGCCGCTCACCTTTATCAGGAAGGGCTGAGATGTTCACCATAGACAAGGCTGCCTGGGGGAGGAAGACGGCCTTGATGCTCTTTCCATATATCGTGCTTAGAAGCTCAAAATTACAAAGTAAACCCAACTTGTTTCATAAAACCACAGTGGGTATAAATACTATTTAATATTAAATATTAACATTTAGCTCCTTGATACTTGCATGGATCACAATCGATAGGTACAGCAAAATATTAACCAAAGGAATTCAGGCTATGGATCTTTTGCTCAAGGGTATAGTAGAAATAGTTTAACCTTCCATGGTTATAAACTGGTAACCTTCCGGATACAAGTATGATAACTCAAGGTTTTAATGCAAGGCACAGAAATACATGTTGGACGAGACTGTGGGACAAAATAAACTGTACGTCCTTACTGGTTACAGAGACAAACACACACAAAACTCAACAGTGAGAGAATAAGCTCAAAATTAGCTCCAGAGATCCCTGGAGAAGGAAAGCTAGCCCCACAACTTAACTGTGGGGAAATAACGGAACTGATGCCGAAAGGGAAACAGCGAGATCAGTGCTAGACCAGCGTTACCATTGACTACTGAACCAACTTGGACCGCGTTTTAGGGTCGTGGTGGCACAAACACTCCGTTGGTCTCGAGAAAATCTCAGCCCTTCATACAAACTACAGGTACTCAACAGTGCATGAGCTTACCTTCTTCTGTTTGAGCTGGGTGGAAAGCTGACTGTTCAGGGCTCTTGGGTCCTCCTGCTGGGCTTTCAGCCTGGAGGCAGGCTGGAACCCGGGGTAAGACGTCAAGGTCTTCTGTACGGGGGCTTCTGTGGCGGTCCCCTTTGTCCCCGGCCGCACCGAGACCAGCAGGACATCGTCATCGGTGCCGTCCTTCTCCCTCGTCTCCTGGGAACCGTCCCCGTCCTCTCGACGGACCTCTTTATCCGCTGCCTTTTCTGAACTCAGTCTCCCATCAGCCCCCGAGGGGGATCCAGAGGAGCGATTGGTCTGTCTGTCACGGGGCAGGCTTTGGGCTTTGTCCTTTTCTAGCGCGGTGGGTTTGGGAGACACGGAGCGGTTTGTGACGTCTCCCTTTGAGGAGCTTCTGCTCGTGTTCTTCTGCCCCTCAGCCTCGCTCCCAACATGCTTTTCAGCCCCATTGCTGCAGCGAACCTCCCCAAGCTGACTCTTTGGGGCGACCATCTTGCCCTCATCCTCCTTGGGGATAGAGGTGACCCCCTCAGCGTCACTCTTTGCCCCATCCGTCGATCTCTTCTTGACCTTCAAGCCCACAGGGAGCGGCTTGCCCCTCCAGGACTCGGAGCTCAGTTTCTCCTCTCTGGGCGCATCTCCACCCTCCCCTCCCTTTCCGCTCTCTCCATCCGCTTCACCTCTTATTCGCCCGCTTTTCCCCTCTCCGCTCTCACTCCCTCCGTTCTGGAGCACCCTCCACTCAGACGCCTTCCCACTCTTACTTGGGGCCTTGAATGGGTTCCTCTCTTGCGGGTGACCGAGGAACTGTTCTCCTCTGGACGGGGGGCTCCTCTTCTCTTTCTCCTGAAGATGAACCACACGCACACACACACAGAAACACACTTTTATGTCCGGAAAATTTCCAGAAATTTACCATCGGGGTAAAAAGGTCACTGAACATGAAACGTTACATTGTGAGGACACCACTACAGAGTTACATTTATACTATAAAAACTGCCATTGCTCGAGCTTTTACACAACACTTGTTAATTCATTACAACATTTTTGACTACATTTTCCAAGACACAGTAGTGGACCTCCTCAATCACACCCTAGCTGGCGCACAACACAGGCAGAAGCGTGCATCTAAACCTGGGACGGCCCATACCTCCATCCACGGCACGCTGCCACACCACTTCTTCCCCTCCGTCTTCCCCAAAGTGCAACGGAAAAACAACCTGAGGTATGGGAAACAGCCACTGTGAGAGCTGGCAGCCAGACTCCTTCAGGATACCCAAGCTGACTTTCTCAGTGACATTAAAGGCTGGAAAATAAAAGCTTTTGAACTAGTCTTTGGACAAAGAAATACATAAACAAACACAAACAATTCATTTAAAAAAAAATCTCACACACATAATAATAAAGAAATACAAGACAACACATGCATTCAACAACAAATACATTTGCCACCTTCACAATAAACTAGACATTAAACAAAGCTCTTCTGCCAAACGCGACGGCTCCCATCACAGCACTGCCCAGTCCTGGGTGCGCACACACACCTGTGGCACTGCCGCCCCTCAGTGTGAACCAGAGCCTGGAGCTCCACCAAGGAACTCTCATGATGCAGGCAATGAGACGGCGGGATGCTGGAGGAGGGCAGAAGAGCACCGCACACGTGAGATCAAACCAGTGCGCCTTCCATCAACACCCTCCAAACGCCAGGCTACATACATTCGCTAGATTACCTCGCGTAATCTTCTCAATACATTTGCAAGATTACCTCACATAATCTAAGAATCAGGAGTACGTAATCTGATGTATGAATAATCCATCAATACCATCCACGTCTGCGATAATCCATCACGTTAAAGTGGCAGGTGGTTTGTTGACTGCTTAGGTACTGCAAAGTTAATGGTAGCGTCCGAGTCAGCCTTCACACTGGCTATGCAATATTGTACACACTGTGACACTTACTCGGCGGTTTGGGTGAAGCTGCACGGAGTCCCCTGCCGAGCGCAGCACATATAAAAACTCTTGCCCTTGTTCGGCCCGTCCCTCACCCCGGTCTTTAGCAAGCAGGTGGTCCCTAAATGATACACACGCGGGGAAAACCCATCAGCCAGATATTTCAAACTTCAACCTATGTTTCTTTCACGTTTAAAGTGATTAATTATACGGTCGGTTCTGTAAAAGCAAACGCTTTCTGAGACAAAAAGCATCCCGAGACATAGGTATGCTAACACATTTAGCTTCCACTTTCTGCAGCAAAGTCAGAATAGCTACGTTTAGGCTTATCGACCCCTTTGGAAAAATGTTTTACTTCTACTAAAGAAAATTGACTATAGTCAATCGCATCACCTGACTGATTACAGAAAATTTAGCATTGTCATTATATCGCTAAGGTGCAGCTAATAATGTGAAGACAGACCACGCGAAAAAAATACAAGCGTTATGTGTCAAGTGTGAATCCAAGACGATAGCAATTTACCGTGCGTATCACAAACCACAATCTCCATTTCCTTATTATGACCCTAAAACTTATTCTTCGAATTATTCAGACATCCACTTTTTCTCTCTGAAAAAAGACCCAACCGCTGTCTACCTCAAAAAATACTCACTAACCAATAAGAATCAAGCGACCCACTTTAGCAGCGGTGACGAAGAACCGGCGATTCTTAGTTTCGTTTTGACAAGCGGATAAACCAGCCAATCGGCCGAAGGCTGCAGAAACTATTCTTTTTGGGCTGGGAATGTCCACACAGGGGCGCAATAGCCCAACATAAGAAATGCTTTATTTGGTTTTGAAGAAAGAAACTGGCCACGGTAATAGGATGTCTGCTGGAAACAATGTAAAATGTCAGCATTACACTACACTACACTACAGACATTGGCTAAAACAAAGGATTCCCCATCAAGGGCTGATAGACTGCTCAGCAGCAGTTTGGTCTTTATTTATCTGTCAGAGAGCTTTAATTGCTTTGAAGGGATAATCAGCTGACTTGCAAAGTTCTCCCCAACAATGTTGTGTCTTTCTTATACAGCTCTGGGAAAAATTTAGAGACCGCTCCAAATTTTTCTTAAATCAGCATCTCCACATGTATGGCAGCCATTCCATTCCAGTGTCAGTTGAATTCATACCCAGGCACACATCATTCTACTTAATGAGGTTCTGATAAGGTGATCACCTGAACCAAATCTTATTCAACGAGGAAAAGTATAAAACCACTGCTGTGGTCTTCACTATCCTCTTGAAATAGGACCAGCTGAATGGCAAAAACAGTGCTAGTAGTACAGCAAAAGTAATTAAAATAATAAAAATTAAAAAACTATTGACCATGCCAAAACAGTTGAAAAGTTTTGAGTGAGGAGAAAACGGTCAAATTCTGGCTTAACTGGCAGAGGGATATAGCGAGCATCAGGTTGCCACCATCCTTAAAATTTCAAAGACGGCGGTTCATAAGAACAAGGTCAAGCAGCAGACGTTGGGGGCAACGAAGCTACAGACCGGCAGAGGGCGAAAACAACTCTCCACTGACCGGGATGACCGACAACTCATTCGAATGTCACTCAACAACCGTAGGATGACATCAAGACACCCTGTCAAGGACTGGAGTAAGGTCGTCTTTTCTGATGAGTCCAATTTTCAGCTTTGCCCAACACCTTGTCTGATGGTTAGACGGAAACCTGGAGAGTCCTACAAACCACACTGTCCCACACCCACTGTGAAATTTGGTGGAGGACCGGTGATCTGGGGATGCTTCAGCAAGGCTGGAATCGGGCAGATTCATCTTGGTGAGGGACGCAGGAATCAAGCCATGTACAAAATGATCCTGGACGAAAACTTGCTTCCTTCTGCTCTGACAATGTTCCCCCGACTCTGAGGATTTGGCTTTGGCATGGAGCATAGTCCTGCTGGAAGACAGCCAGGTCAAACAAGGTGTGCATGGAGGAGCACCAGACCAAGATGGCCAGCCCAATCTCCAGACCTGAACCCCATTGAAAACCTCTGGAATGTGATCAAGAGGAAGATGAATGGTCACAACCATCAAACAAAGCTGAGCTGCTTGATTTTATTTATTGTTTTTTTTGCAGCATGTGAAAGGCTGGTGGAAAGCATGCCAGGATTCATGAAAGCTGCGATTGAACATCAGGGTTATTCACCAAATGTTGATGTCTGAACTCCGCCTAAGTTGAAACATTTAGTATTGTATTTAAAAATGAATATTAACTTGTTTTCTTTGCATTATTCATGGTCTGAAAACACTGCATATTTTTTGTTATTTTTGACCAGTTGTCATTTTCTGCAAATGAGTTTTCTAAATTACCATATACAATTATATACACCCTCTGCAAAATTGTCATTTTCTCTGGTTTTACTATTTTATTATAACAATTTTATATTATTTATGAAACCTTGCGTACTCCCTGTTGGGGGCTAGTGGTCAATACAAACTGGGATGGTGGTTATATAATATTGAATTTAACTAATATCCCATTTAAATAGCATTCAGTCACAAGTGCCTGTTTTCATACATTCCTCAGTTATACCAGATCACGTTGACAGTCATGAGGTTTGAAACTTATTAACTTAATAGTAAAATGCATAAATACATTCTTGGGATATTTGCGAAAATATTGGCCGAGTCACGGATGGCATGGTGCAGGCGCTCTGTTCCCAGGGCCGTGCTCCCAAGCCATAATATCACAGTATCTCAAGGGTTGGAACGGAATTCCTAATTGGTGATACACTCCTAATAAGTAATAAACTCTGTGGAATGCAGCTTTGTCTCCAAGCCTGATTGCCGCCGTGTCTTCCTGACTCCGGAGAAATGCCCAGAAGTCTCACTACGGCGATACACGTGTGCACGTTTTATTCTCAACCTTTCTTTGTACTTGTAGTGCTGAAGGTCTGGAATGTCATGTAACAGTGGAGGTCACAGAATTAATTACGCCCCAGGTGTGCATCATTAAATCGTTATTTTAATTACCCCCTTAACACAACCAGTTAATTAAAAAGCAATCACCTCATGCTTATATGCATTCACAGTTACTTCGCCATTTTAGGAAAATCCCAGTTGTTTTTTTCAAAAAGTCAATAACATAACGTGACAAATGTCTAAAACCCACAATTTCTTCAAATAACATTACCAGAGGTCACTCTGGTCTGGCGATAGCAGTTAACAAGGAGGACCCACGCTGAATTTAAAGAAGTATGACTGAGACACATCATCCTCTTCGGTTTTCTCCCACGGGGTCTTCCAGGGTGGGAAAGCAGCTGTTTCTCAGCCAGTCTAGAACTTGTCCCTCGACCTCAGGAGTGACGAGGATCCAGGTTTAATTGACCGTAGATTGAATCAGAGTAGCCGTTAAGGGTGAACCCTATCAACGAGTCAAGGGGGCGCTTTTATGGTTCGCTCAGTAGGAAATGGATCTGAATTAACTTAATCTATTGCTGCTGAACCGTGTCCAGTCTGGCCCACCATGGTTATTTGGGATAGTTTTTAATCCCGGCTTCCTCTGCTAAACAAACAAAGCCGTCGCAGATTACATCCATCTCGCCCAGGTTCCTGGCAAGCGCTTCCCGAAACCTCTGGGTGGTGATGGAAGCTAACAGCTTCTGGTGCTTGAAGGACGTGTAAATAGTTGGCTTTGCTGGCTTCTTCTCAGGGTCCCATGTCCAGACACAAAGCAACTGGACGCCACCCAATTGTGGAGGTTCCTCCTCAATCCTGAGCCAGGAACGGACTTAAGTTCACACTAGGGTCTCAACATTTTCTTATTTTGTCCCTCATCTGACAATCTGGCCCTGTGTGTGACTGTGTGGCTGTGTCTCTCTCCTGCCCTGCTGCGCACAGACGTCCCGTCCTGGCTCACGCCCATGCCCCCGTGCCCCGTGCCCCGTGCCCCGTGCCCCGTGCCCCGTGCCCCGTGCCCCGTGCCCCGTGCCCCGTGCCCCGTGCCTGCCCAGTTAAGCTGGTGCGCCCCACGACCCTGAATCGAACATGTGGCTACGGAGAGTGAATTAATTATTATTGATTATGGAACCGTTCTTTAGTGACTATAATAAAAGTAAAAAGGGGGACCGCCACAATATTAGGCAGGTGGAAATAATATTATGGCTGATCGGTGTATATATATAATAATAATAATATTAATAAAAAACGAAACGGGAAAGCTGGTGGTGTTTAACCTTTCAACTCTTAACACGTCATTAACCAGACACTTGCACATTCCCATCCCACTAGAATCAACTCCCCCACCACCCACACACAAAACAGAATTCTCGGTTTTGTGTTCTCTTCATAGATATGTGTTGTGTTGCGAAGATGAACCATATAGTAACATCAATTGAGACATTTTCACAGCGTTTGTGAAGTTTCAGGTTTAACCGCAGTTATTTTGAGTGAATCTCAAAAGACTCTCGGCTATCCAGCTCGAAGCCAGTCGAGGTCTATCGTATTTCTTAAAATCTTAAATCTTAAAAATGCTAATTCTGTTACTGAATATATTTTTTTGTTTTGCTTTGTCTTATCCATTTTTGAGACATTTCCCATATTCCCCAGGCATAAATAACATGACGCACATCTTGTTATTAATATATTCCATACGATACTTTAAAGACCAGTCTCTGGAGGGGATCTTTTCAATGTAACTAGGCTCTGTGCTTATTTTCGGGACAATGGTACACCCTAGAAGTAATTCAACTCCCAGGAGAACTGTTGGTGTGCAGTTGGTGTGCAGACAGTGAACGCCAACGCTCCAGAATCTGTCACCAGTGTAGAGTTTTTATAAACAACTCTCACGAGAACACCCTACCCATTGCAAATGTGCCTCAGACAGACAGAAGCCCACAGTAAGTGTAAGGGTTTTTTGTGTGTTACCCTTTTAAAGACATTTCTTCAATGATTGTGGATGAAGCTAATTTAACTTTAATGGTAGTATTGAACTGAAAACTCTCACAATAACAAATCTTTACATCAATAAGTTGAAACACCTTTAACAGTGAATATATCAATAGTGCTATAGCTGGTAAAAGTGTGATTACTTGAACGGTAACCCATTTCTATCCCAGACTGTCAATACCATTTTGTCCCAGAAGGAACACACACGCTAAGTCACGCACACGCACACACACACACACACACACACACACACACACACACACACAGGCATGCTGGCAGCACTGAACACACATCTGCGGGCACACAAACCCACACGCGCACACAAACACTCATGCAAACACACACACACACACACACACACACACACACACACACACACACACACACACACTCACTCCGTCAGGTGCTCACACATGCTGAACACGCACCCCCACACCCACACACTCTGGCTTGCCAGCACAGATACACTCACAAAACAAAAACCCACACGATTACACAAAGACCCCACATACCCTTGCTTTACTGTGGACTATAACGTGTAATAAGATATTTTCCACCGGTTGTCTGGTCAGAATTAAAACTTTGGCGGTCTTGATGAAAATAATAACTAATGGGAAATTTTGCCACCTTATCCTCCAACAGAAACGTTAATATGTGCCTGTCCTTTTAATCAACTGCACTTTTAGTTTAAAGCTTTGTGGACCAAGTATTTACATTGTAAAAATGTCTAATCTGTAGAAGTGTTGTTGTTTTTTTGAACACGTTTTATTTATTTATACACACTCTGAAATACTGCAGTGGATTGAAGCAAAACCACAAGTAATTTCCTCCAAGTTCAGTTTTGAAAGCAACGTAACAATAACAGAACACCACAAACGCATTAGAAAGCTACACTCTTTAATCAAATTCACCGTTTTTCGGAAATAAAATAGAAAAACACAAAACATTAAAAAGCAACACTGAAACAAACAAAGATCACCACATTTTTCCCCCAGCTACTCCTGAAGTCTACACAGCCAACGCGTAACATCCCTGTAATGCAACAGCAACAGTAAGAGACCCACGGCTTTGAGAAACGACACAATTCACCTCTGTATTGGTTGACAGTGGTCTTGTAAAGGCCAACCTCAGGGCCACCTTTGACATTTACCTCATTAGGGTTTAAATTTAGGGTTAAAATTCCTTTAAATCGTGCGATTGTCCCATTAACCCTAAGGGCACCAATTAAATCAAGAGCCCTTCTTTTGTCCCCTTGCGATTACCCAGGGGTATAATCTTCTCATGAGCCAATTTAATTAATTATCAGGTCACGGTAATGGGGAAAATGCACTGTCGAGAAACATGCAAAATCTCCATCTGCTGAAACGGATAAGTAATTTCCTTTGTTAGCTCAGTCGTACTTCCTTCAGGGTCCTTGGCATGAAGACTGGATAATTATGATTTACTCTTTGACATTTTTCTTCTTTATAATAAATAAAAAATTAAAAACTCCTCATAGACATTCTTTTTTCTAAGCTAATTAACGTCACTTGATACTGGAACAAACGAGTAAACACTTAATGTCAAAAGTACCGCACGGCCTTGAGCCCGCAAGCAATGTCAGCGACTAATGTGTACTTGGTAGATCTTCTAACCAGGAAGCCTTTGTGTATTTAAATGGCTTTATTTCCTACAGCCTTCCACTGACTGCCTAGCGTCTCAAGAAAAGCGCTTGGGACCAAGTAAGCAAGCGATGGTTTTGTTTTGTTTTTTTTTAAGTGAAGAAAATCAAGAGGCTGGCATTTGCCTTGCACGACACACTTACGCACACACACACACATACACACACACACACACACACACACAAAGTCTAATGTTAAAATACAAAACATCAAAATATTTGCTGCTTTTCATGCAATATTCATTTTGACGCGAAGTTAGACGAAAAAACAAGCAAGCCGACCGGTCAAATTGAATCTGGCAATGAGACTCCAGTTCTTTTCTCCGTTACGGGCAGCGTGAACAGTCAGGACGTAATCTCTTTAATGTGCTTGCGCAGTAATATGCAACATAACATATGAGCTGGTTTGGATCTGGGTAATCTCATTTTGGCGACTGTGACCGGCTGTTCCAAGCAGCGGCGATCGATTGGCTAAGCATCGCCGGAGGCACGGAGGGTTCATGTCACTGAGTGTTGTCGCCGGATAACAGATAACGTCGAACTCTCGCTATTTCTAAAATGGGAAAATTATATGTCAGCTGGAACCCCATCCCCGACTTTAAAATGCCATGTTAACCTTGTGCCCCAGATTCTACTGTCCCCACAGAATCCTCATCCGGGAAGCCGGTGACCTCACCGAGGGGCTCGCATGTCATGCCACAGTCTTTTTCCTAATGATACTTTATTATTCATGCTTCTGACATTAAAACGACACAACTAATGCACACCCACCCACACCCACACACACACACTCTTCATCTTCAATAGATAGTGTAACAGCATTGCTTTGTACTTCTCTTCAAGGAAGGTAACAAACAGAACGCCTTGCTTGCTCAGTTACATTATATCAGATTGAGAAAACTATTTCCCTGCTTTGTCTTTGAACGTGTGACCTATAGAGGAAATGTATTTTTCCAGTTCAAAATTTGGTTTAGTTCCAACATCAGTGGTCAGTCTTCTACTGGATCCCTATAAGTGACAAATGCAAATATCAATATTATTATTATTATTATTATTATTGGCCAAGTCTCTCCCACGTCATCCTCTTATCAGTTTCATCAATACTGTCCAGCCAAAGCAAAGCTGGTTGTTTTAGAAGATTTAGATTTAGAAGGGTAATTGGGCGCATATCAATTGATGGCATATCTTTGTATGGTTTTGGACATTTTTACCCTTTCGACAGCTTCTATGTTGCCAATAAATACTTATAAAGAGAATCAAAGACTATGTAAAATTCTGAGGTCAAACCATCATTGCCAGGAGAATTGTCACTTTTCAATTTCGAAAGAGAAAGGACAAGGAAATTAACCATTTTAGTCTTTTGCATAGAGTTAAAAAACGTGTTTAAGATCCGAGAGCTGGTGAACCGCAAAGGCTACAAAACAAGTTTCCAGCCAGCAATCTAATGCCTATTCACATGGACGGCTCCAGCAATATTTCACCATTTTTACAAATGTGAATTCACTATTTATTCTCCTTTACGTTTCCCTCAACCTATTCCCATTTTCTGTGCGTATGGACAAAAATAAAAAGTTTTTCCCTTATGCGTCACATTCAATTCCATTTTCTGCATTCAAATGCTTCGCCAGTCCACCAAGTTATTTAGCTATATATCAAATTACCTTTAATCATTAGCTTGCCCCCAACCCCCCCAAAAAAATAAAAAAATAAAAATAAAAATAAACGGCAGCATGTCGAATGTCATATTCAAGAAGTTCTGAATAAGGCTTGAAATTGTACACCGTTTGATCCCAGTCAGATTATTCATCTATTAAATCCCTAATCCTTGTTGAAGGATGTCAGTTTCATCATTCAGTTATCATTAAATGTCCAGTATCCACTGTGAAATTCTACTGTTTTCAGGGCACTGAAAAGTTTAATCTGAATATGTGAACTATTCAAATGACAGGGTCAATTTCAATTTCATTCACAGACGTTGCAGGCTCATTTGAACTTAATCAAGAGACTTGAATGACAGGATTCGATCACTTCCGTTACTCTGTGACAAAAAATGTCTGTTTTATAGATTACATACTAGATACCATGTTCTTTCCATTTCAGTAAGAATTAAGCACCAATATTGTACTGATATAATTTGTCCTCTGAATTATTCTTTAACTGTTGCAACAACAGATTACATTGCCCCTTTCATTCTTCCACAGTTGTGGTTCAGCTGAAAACGAGGCAGTTGCCTGTATTCGAGGTAAATCGACTTTAAGTTCTTAGCAAAATAAAAACAACATTTATTTTATTCATATTAGGCAAATAAAAAGAAAACTCCATAAAAGCAAGTTCAAACAGTAAAACTCTTCCTTCTTTACTAGTGAAGCCATTTACCCTGTGGCATTTAAAAACTGATGATGATGATGAACACGCTCTTTCAATTTTTTAATTGGACGATGTGTCCACATAGCGGTGTGAATTTTGTAACTTTCAAGTTTCCGTCAGTAATAAACGTAAGCAATGTGGAGTCACTTTGTCTTCTTTAGACAAGTTCATGCCCAAGTGTAACTTCTTCTCGTATAAAAAGCCTTTGCTGATTTCCATAAGAGTTCTCCCCGTTGCAGTGCAAACTGGATAATTAAGCGACAAACTTCTGTCCCTCCCCGACCCTCCGTGCCTTCAAATTCACGTTTAACGCCATCCGTATCGCCGTCCACTCCGTCGGCCTGATAAAGCCGTTGGGTCTTTTTTTAAAAACAAACCCTGAATCTCATCGTGACTCGGCCATTTCCTCAGTTCCTCGGTGTTAGAAGACTTCACTCACACACAGGTTCTATCAGCACACAGGGCCTACATTCTCCACCCCGTCTTTCCTGAACGGGACTACTGGTAATAGTCTTCGTTATCCATAACACAGCATTCTCCCAGCCTTTTATCAGGTACGTATCCACGTTTTGATGTTTCGCTGAGGGAGAGTTTCACTCGTTTTAGTGTCACTAGTTGTGTTGTGTTCTCTCCTCCTCCTCCTCCTCCCCCCCCCCATTGGCTGCGGTGGTTAACCTTCCTCTCACGGGGGTACTTTTCACTCGCTTCGAAGCCCCTCTGAGATCATGACCACCATCCAGTGGCTCCCGCCATGTCGCCGTGGGAATCTACTTGCAGGACGTCACTCTGAAGACGTTCACGGTCCCCCCCACAAAGAAACATGTTGTAACGCACAGCATTGAAAACTCCACAATGTTTAAAAAGAAAACTTGGATAAAAAAATAAAATAATAATAACATAAACAACACAGCAGGTCTTAACAGGTGCTTCTCCTGAACACATACAGTGTGGAGTGTACACAGGTTGTTCACTTTCTTTCCTTAAACTCCCAGGACCAGACTGCCTACCGATCTGGGGAATGAGTTATTTTTGGTATGTTTTATTATTAGCAGCAAACGTAGATATGGGCTGCCGTTGTAGTTATCCCCAAGCTCAAACCCTTCATCAACTGTAACAATAAAGAAACACTTAAAAAGCACCTATTTACATCTCCATTTTTTTTTTCTGCTCGAATAAACAAAAATATTTAGAAGTGAACTGCAGCGAGCAGCAACATAACTATACATATTTCAAAATTATGGCGGTTTTAAAAATGACTATATTTGTTAACATCGAAATAAAGTTATACAAATGTTGTCAAGGTTGACAAAAGCTTTTAAAAGGTCACATGTGGGGTATAGAAAAGTGGTTACAGTCAGATCTCACCACTCGTCTGCTATTCTCATTTTAAAGCAACCTGTCGATGCTGGGATTCGTATCTGTTCATCCGTTTGCAGTGGATGGACCGGTGTATGACCCTCTTGTGTACATTTGCAGAGAAATTAAAAGACACCGTGCTGATAACTGACCTTACCACATGTCCGTGTGACGTCATACAGTCGACGACAGCACGTTTTCTGCTGCTTAATTAAGGCAAGACAACAGAGGGCAACCTTGATGGCCTCACAAAAGAACAAAGACTCAAGTCGAAGAGATGTTGGGATGGGACATTGTCTAGGCCTCTCTGTAGGAGTCCATCTATAAAGAGACTTTTTACATCTCTGAAATGTTAGGGTTTTGTGTCAATCCTCGTCCTTCAAAGATTCAGAAAAAAGGTTTTATTTTCGCCTCTGTGACGATTGATTAAATAGGGACCAAAGCCAGTTACGAATGGAAAGTTAAAAAAACAATACAAAGTCCTTCAAAACATCTCACACCCACGGCCTTTATCAAAGTTTCCACCTTCTTCTTGCTATTTAGAATCTTACTGAAGTGGATCAGTTTTGCATTAGGGTTCATTCCCTTTGTGACTTACTGAAGTGGATCTGTTCTGCTTGGGGGTTTATTCCCTTTGTGACTTACTGAAGTGGATCCGTTCTGCTTGGGGGTTTATTCCCTTTGTGACTTACTGAAGTGGATCGGTTTTGCTTTGGGGTTGATTAAATCTTCTGAAGTCTTGTTAGAACCAAGGGAATGACCATTTTGTAGAGTCGAGGGATCCCGTGAGCCATTGTCAGCCAACCATGTTCACACGAAGCTTAGCGTTACCTTTTTGGCCACCGAGTAAACACAAGCTCAATGTTACAGATTGACCGTGCCAGTCCAATGAAAAACATATTAAAAATAAAGAAGTTCTGAGTGACAGTGCAAACCAATAACTCCAACAGAGCTGGAGGAAGTCTGGATGGCCCAACACTCAGAAATGATTATTTCTGCGATACACTGCACAAGATATAAATAAACAAGCACACAGTGTTTTATGAAATTGTTTGTACAACATGCGCTATGTTTAAAGGTACATTTTACACGTGAACGTATTTAGTCTGACGTGACCTCTCTCAGCTGGGATTTTGACGCATCGCTCCACTTCCAACACCCTGTCGGCAACGCAGCGTTAGACAGACTGAAGCAAAGCGTCACCACAACCCCACTTCCACTCCCACTCCCACTCCCACACGTGACTCAGACGTGAAGTGGGCGTGAAGGAATTACCATGTACCCTGCAGGCCAATCATAGTCTTCCGTTATGTCCCCGAATCAAGATCTTCAGCAACTGATAACTGTCCAGGATTCACCCCTGCAATCTCTTTCTGAATTAAAGTCAGGGTGCTCCAAACCATTGCGATATAATGGTGCTTAAAGTTTTTTTTTCGGGAGGGGTATTTGCAATATTTCAGGTTTGTTCTAGCAGTAGTAATATAGTTGAATTTAAACAAACCATTTGAGCACATATGTAAAGAGGACCCGTCTTCACACTGAACCAGCAAACAGCAGTATTCAAGCAAAGAGAATCTGAACCGGATTTTGGCAAAGAGATGTTTTTCAATTTGTAAAGTGACCAAAAAAAAGTCTGCAGTGAAATCAGAAGGTCCTGGGACAGAGAAGACAAATTGCAGGGCAGGCAAAAAAAAAAAAAAAAAAAAAAATGGGAAAAATATCTGGTGACATTGAGACAACACAGAGGCCCTGCCCCAGTGACAGCTGGTCCTCGTAGTTTCCTCCTCCTTGCTGAGGAGTTTGGAGCGGCGGACCTTAATCCACAGAGCCAGGGTGGAGGCTGATGGCGGGGGGCTCCAGGCAGGTCGGGGAGTAGTTGATGTGGGGCTCTTTGATCCAGAGCAGAGGGGCGCCGTTCTTGCCCTCCTGGCTCCTGCTGGAGACCCTAGCCCGGTAGCGCACCAGCAGAACGGCGATGAGGAGGATGCCAAAGATGGGAAAGGGGTAGAAGAAGATGAAGTAGAAGAGGGATTCGTTTGAGCAGACGGCGGACTGGAGCGTGGAAACTGGAACAAAATAGGAAGAAGTTTATTTATTGTTCAGAAGGTTTCCTTTGCATGAACTTGATGGAAAAGAGAACTATAGACTAATGTAATTGGGAGGAGAGACAGACGTTGGATGGAATAGGGGAGCAGGGGAGATAAACCAGCAAGAAGAATCCTTTACACTTTCAATAGCATCCAGGTATCTCCATCCCGTTAGTGTTAGTAATGGTGACTAAAGTGGGAGACGTTTGAGTAGACAGAGCCCTAAAGATAACAGGACAACGGAAGGGTAAAAGAGAGGAGACCAGCACAGCCAGTGCCGGGTGGAGGCCTACCTTGCGAGATCACGTTGACGTAGGTGACGCCCGAGTTGTTGGTGGCCAGGCGGTACCAGGCCTTCCTGGGGTTCAGCAGCCACTCCTCCACGTGACAGTAGTACTCCCCTCCGTCTCCCCGCTGAGCCCTCTGGATAGTCAGGCCGTAGAGCTCGGAGCTTGTCCTCTCGAACCGCAGGCGCGAACCCGGCCCGGGGACGCAGTTCCCGTTCCCGAAGACGGCGTCGTGGCCGATGGAGAAGACGCACTCGGGCTGGCCCCGACCGGGCCGGACTGCGTACCAGAAGACGGAGAAGCGCGAGTCCCTGCTGGACTGAGACAGAATGGTGCAGCCCAGCTGAATCGCCCCCCCCTCCTCCACCGTCACGTTGGACCGAGCCTCCTCCACCTGCAGCTGGATCTCTGCGGAGGTAGAGAGCAAGGTTGAGGTGTGGTCATGGTCAGCGCTCACTGGACATGCAAACACGGTCGCTCGGCGAGTGAACTCGGTCAGCGCTCACTTGACATACAATTAAACTATATTAATTGAACTCGAGGTCTCGATTGTGGTGCATGACATCTTTTGAAAGATCCAAACATTGACAGTGGTCAAATAGATCCTGCACCTGAGTGAAAGCTGACTGCAAACCAGTAAAAGCTCGGGGTTAAAACAAAGTGGTTTGACGCGGTATGTGTTTGTGTTCGTGTTCTGGACAGCTCTCAGGATGTCAATACCTAAAACTCTTCAAAAGACCGAAATGTTGCTGGCGCTGCTCCAACTGCGTGGTTGCGTCCCACACATTAAGGGCTCAATAAAACGTTAACATGCAGAGACTGGCTGGGGTTTAGATTTCACAGCTCAGGAATTATTCGATTTTGAAGACGAGGCACTTCTTATGCCGTTACACAATTTTGGACGACATCTCACTAAGTGCTCTATCGAGTAATTTTATTCAAACAGTCCTTTCAGGAATCATCGAACTGACGACCTCTTTCAAATATGCGGTTTTCACATGACTACAAATTTCTCCTGAAATCCATAATTGCTCAAACATCAGAAGAACTGAACCAAACAACTACTCCAAAACCAGGAGACAAGCGTGCATTAACTTTCACAAGCAGAACAGCCTGTTGTATCTCTACACGTTCTGTTATGTAATAACGTCCATATCGATGAAAGAGATTTCACATCTAGCGATCTCACCACTCCACCTGGACTGTGTGGGGGGGGGGGGGGTGACCTCCCACGCACGCTGACCGATCTCAGACTCGTTGCCCTTACCTGGCAGCCCGACGACCACCTGGGTGAACCCCGAGGACTCCTGGGACAGGC
Organism: Hiodon alosoides; assembly: GCA_025775065.1. Classification (NCBI taxonomy): domain Eukaryota; kingdom Metazoa; phylum Chordata; class Actinopteri; order Hiodontiformes; family Hiodontidae; genus Hiodon; species Hiodon alosoides. The sequence continues at coordinate 1,165 of JAOYSI010014414.1, read as the reverse complement.
GGTACCAGGCGCCGCTGGGGTCCAGCAACCACTCCTCCACCAGGCAGAAGTAGGTCCCGGTGTCGCTGGTCTCGGCCCGGTGCAGGGTAAGCCCGTAGAGGCGTGGGGAGAGGCGCTCCGCCTGCACCCGGCTCTTCAGACGCTCCTCCTCAGCGTAGGCGCCGTACTCGAAGGCGGAGTTGTGGTTGATCTTCAGAAGAAGCTCAGCGCCGCTGCCCGGCTCTCCGCCCTTGCGGGCGTACCACAGAACCGTGTGCTGGGACTCGGGGCTGGTCTGGGAAACCACGGAGCAGTTGACCCGAACCCGGCTGTCCTCCACGAACCACAGGCTCTGGTTGGCCTGCTGGACGCGCAGGTTGCTGGCTGCAGCAGAGAGGGTTCCATCGCGTCACGTTATCCAGGTGTGGAGCAGACACTCTTAACCAGCTTTGCATTCCATGCGTTCTACACAGGCAGACGTTCGCTCAAAGTAGTAAGTTTACTGAGCGCTGCTCAAATGATCCAATGGAAACCATATCCCCAAACACTACGCCAACTAGGGTGAGAGGTCAGGCAACGCATTCCCGTGGGTTCGTGTTCGAAGCTCAGGTGTAATTATTCACCATAATAATAATAGTTTCATTCTAACAGCTGTGGTGTCAGTGGAAAACACCTTTAAAATGAAAGATGTAACAAGATGTTAAAAAGAAAAAATTCCAGCATGGGTATGAAAGCCTATGTTTATGAGAAAGAGCAGAGGGGGGAGAGAGAGAGGCAGGGGAAATAAAAAGATGGAAAGCTCATTGCTGTGAGCCGGGATCGGGGCCTGGAGTTCTGGCTGAGTGCAATGGGATTATTTGTAGTTACATCAGGTGTGACCAGCCTGAGCGGGGCCCGTCTGTCATCTCTCCCCTCATAGCCCCAGGAAATGTAGTGACCCACTAAACCAACACACAGCCTTACCCAGCACTCTCCCCTACATCCACACGTACCCTGTCCTCCACACACACCCACAAACACAAACACACACACACACCTACCCTTACTGCCCTCCTCACCCCCCCCCTACACAAACACACACCTACCCTTACTGCCCTCCTCACCCCCCCTACACACACACACACCTACCCTTACTGCCCTCCTCACCCCCCCTACACACACCTACCCTTACTGCCCTCCTCACCCC
>JAOYSI010014413.1:50946-71433 GCA_025775065.1 Hiodon alosoides | reverse complement strand
ACAAATCGATTAGTTATCCAGAGTGTATGCTCTACCCCGAGTACAAAACATTCAGTTATCCAGAGTGTATGCTCTACATCGAGTAAATATCAATCAGTATTTGTTACTTGGTCAGTCATGAAGTATTCTGAATCTGACCTATTCATGCATTTAATTTATAAATCTAGTCACGCTTTTTGTGACTAAATCTAGGAGAAAGACCCTAGGCCATTTAATATCGAATTGCACAATGCAGGTTTTATATTCAGAGGATCCAAAGCTCTGTGCTGAGGTAATGAGCAAGGTTAATGACCCTTAAAGCCTTTGATGTACAATGCGGTGTGTGTGCATTGTACAACCTCTTTTTCATGTTCATGCAGCACCTTTCGAAAATGGAAAATTGAATATTTTTATTTGGACTTGAAAATTGATCTTGCTACATGGAAACCAATACCAGTCAGAGAGAGACGAGAATCTGTTTCCTGTAAACTTAGAAGCTTTTGTTTTAAAGGCATCCAGCCTCAATTTCTTTCTTTCTTCAGTTTGGTGACGGTCACACAGACAGCTGCCACTGTTTCCACCTGGAGAAGAAGACGATTTAGTCTGTCAAAGAAAGACGATTTCCCGTCAAAACCTTCTGGAGTAGCAGAAAATAAAACAGTTCTCAGGAGATCACGGCATCGTTAAACTGCTCTGGTTTCGCAAAGCATTCTGCTCAATAACCCACCAGGGGGCTCTCAAACACCAAGCTAGTAAAGCGTAGAGAATCTCACAACAGACTTTACACGCCGAGGAACAAAACTGCAGTATTAGTACGTTGTAAGAGTCTAGTCAAATGCTATTCACATATGATCAATGAAAAAAAGAAGAAGATAGTAGCTCATTTCATGTAATTTAATCGCGAACACTACTTTAGTACCAAACAATGCAGACGGTAGAAGAGATATTTCACATTTAGCCGCTCCGTTTGTACATCGAGACGACAATTTGTTTAACAGATACTTGCCTCTGACTCAGGCATTTGCTGTTGTTGGAAGCAGGTGACATACACCTGCATCGGGGCACCCACGGCCCTGCTGGACGACAGACTAAACAATCTCTCCTCTGAGGGAGAACGCCAGTGTGTGTAGCTCTTATTTTGGATTCTTCAGGCTGGCTAGCGACCTGTTGTCTTCCTTTGAAAAAACGGGGTATGTCACCATGTCGACTATTATTTAAAACCACCATTTTCTCAGTTTTCACAAATTTTCTGCTGGTACCAGTGCTGTATTTTGTTTAAACATCGTTCTTGCGAGATAATGAGTTTCGTGCGGAATTGTGATTATTTGTTTTACATCGTCAAAGAGTCTAATGTTGCCCTTGCCGGGTGACTCCTAAATTTACCACAAACTGACAGTCACTCCAACATTTTATTATTTATGTTTGAAGCATTTTCAACGTAAAAAACAAACAGACAACTTTTGTGCGTTTCCAGCGTTTTCTGGTGAACCCCAACATAATGCACCCTGATATTTTCACACTATCACTACATTCATGGTGCAGTGTGCTTTCTCAAAGCCGGTCTTCCAGGTGGATAGATTTTTTTTTTGGCAGTGCCGTTTACCAGGCAGAAGAAGTAATCCCCCGTTATAGAATATAACTGAGCAAAATTCTGAAATCTAGTCTATGCTGAAGGTGTGTGAGTAAAGGTTTGATAAGAAAATGTTTTAAATGGCAGACCTTTTGTCATAGATGATAGCTTGCTGCATATAAATGTCTCCAAATATGTTCCATTTCAGTTTTAACCCAAGAAAAATATCTTTAAAAAAAAATTACTCATTACAAATACTTTTTGTAAAACAATAAAAACCTCAATTTTAGAAGTTTTAGTACAGAGAGCTAAAGCATATCTTGATGAAAGATCTATAACTGTTTCTTTGTATTTTCACTAACCGTAACGCCACCCTGATGCAGGATGCTGAGGGCATAATCTCATTTTACCAGTGCCCTCACCAACATTCCCTTCACATGGGAATGGAAACACACATTCACAATGAAGGTCTTTAGGGTCAGTTGTGTCCGGATGCTTTTTGGTTTTCAAACTCAGCCCAGCTTGTCTCCTGACCTGAATCCAAAGAAAATCCCATTCTACTCTTTATATATACTACCGTTCAGAAGTTTGGGGTCACTTAGAAATTTCCTTGTTTTCCATGAAAACATACATGAAATGAGTTTGAATAGGAAATATAGCATTATGATTAGGAACAAGGTTAGAAATAATGATTTTAAATTTAAATAATAATTGTATCCTTCAAAAATCCTCCATTTGCAACAATCGCAGCCTTGCAGACCTTTGGCATTCTAGTTGTCAATTTGTTGAGGTAATCTGAAGAGATTTCACCCCATGCTTCCTGAAGCACCTCCCTCAAATTGGATTGGCTTGATAGCCACTTCTTACTTACCATATGGTCAAATGCTCCTACAACAGCTCAATAGGGTTGAGATCCGGTGACTGTGCTGGCCACTCCATTATAGACAGAATACCAGCTGACTGCTTCTTCCCTAAATAGTTGTTGCATAGTTTTGAGCTGTGCTTTGGGTCATTGTCCTGTTGTAGGAGGAAATTGGCTCCAATCAAGCGCCGTCCACAGGGTATGCATGGCGTTGCAAAATGGAGTGACAGTCTTCCTTCTTCAAGATCCCTTTTACCCTGTACAAATCTACAACTTTACCACTACCAAAGCACCCCCAGACCATCACATTGCCTCCACTATGCTTGACAGATGGCGTCAGGCACCCTTCCAGCATCTTTTTATTTGGTCTGCATCTCACAAATGTTCTTCTTTGTGATCCACCCTTTTCCTTGACCATAATGGCTGTCTCACACATTCCAGAAAACAGAGTGCAGATATCAATTACTGGCCCCTCATCTGCTACCATGACCAATCATGCCTTCCTCCAGCTAATGTGGGTATCAATTAGCAGCTCCTCCACCATCTTGAGCTTCATGGCAGTCTCCTCCACATCACCTAAGTGGAAGTGTTGAGAAAACTTATTTTGTTTACGTATATTTTTACCTTGCCAAAACGATTCTCACCCTTGACAGACAAGACTAATAACTTGGGTAATCTGAACATGAAATCTGTCATTTGTAAGACTGTTCAAGGGCATAATTGATATGATCTTGAGGAGGGAACTGACAGAGGGATATCCAACTCGAGTTGGAGAAATAAATGTCTGTGGACTGAGGAGATTGCTGGGGGAAAAGGCTTTTCCTTCAGGATGGTATTTTAGTTTTGTATTTATAGGTGTTGTCAGGTAGAAACTAGTTTTAAGCTAGGCCGGGGGTGATATAACATTAAAACATTAGCATGGAACTGGCCGTGCATTGTGTGGTGCAGTGTAATTTACTTCCCAGGAGCGCTCAAGGTGTTGTCCCTGGGAACGAGGAAAGGAGGGCAGCGGGGGGAAGGATCTCGAAGCCGAGAGTTGACTCACCCTCAACCTCCTGCACCTCCTCTTCTTCATCAGCTTCTTCTCCCTCTCCTCCGCCTGGGTACAGGAGAAAGAAGGATCAAGCCTTGTCTCCTGTCTCTGACCCTTGGGACAAGATTTGGTCTGTGCTCAGTAGGCAGCAGGCCTCCATCGCCTCACTGGAAAGGCAGGTCAGGGAGGGCCTGCAACGCCCTGCTCCAGATCCCCAGGTGTCCCCGGAAGCCTCCTCTCCCTCACTGGCCAGCTCATAGCTTTGAACAGTGGACAATTTGTGGTTGTTTCTTGCATCAGAGGGGTATGAGGGACTTGCCCTTTTTGCCTTCCCCGCGCTCTGTGGAGAGCCCCAGAGGCACTTGGCACACCCTGGCCAAGAGAGGCTTTTTATTTGCAACTCTGCCTAGAAGGCTTGCATCCTGGCCATTTTGAGCCTGTAAACGAACCCACAATTGCTGATGCTGCAGACACTCAACAAGTCTAAAGAAGGCCAGTTGTATTGCTTCTTTAATCAGCACTATAGTTTTCAGCAGTGCTAACATAATTGCAAAAGGGTTTTCTAATGATCAATTAGCCTTTTAAAAGGATAAACTTGGATTAGCAAACAGAATGCCATTGGAACACAGGACTGGTGGTTGCTGATAATGGGCCTCTGAACACCTATGTAGATATTACATTAAAATCAGCTGTTTCCAGCTACAATAGTCATTTACAACAGTTTCTACACGGTATTTCTGGTTAATTTGATGTTATTTTAATGTACAAAAAATCAGCTTTTCTTTCGAAAACAAGGACATTTCTAAGTGACTCCAAACTTTGGAACGGTAGTGTAAATTTTTGGATTTCCAGAGTGTGAGGAAGGTGTGAGGGAGAACAGTTTTGAGGGAGCCACAGGTTTGAGGGAGACTAGGTTTGAGGGAGCCACAGGTGTGAGGGAGACCAGGTTTGAGGGAGACCAGGTTTGAGGGAGCACAGGTGTTCGTTTGCAGGAGGCCCAGATTAAGTGTGTTTAAGTGAAGGCAGATGTCTTTTATTATGATGGATCACAAGTTTTAATTTCAGCAGTTGTGTGGCCCCTCTGCAGCTGCTGCCATTCAGGGCTCAACACAAAGACTGTCTGCTAGACCGGGTTCGAGTCAAATATTGGGTTGGAATATGAAATGTTAAGTCAGCTTCTCCAACTGGACAAGTAAAATTTGAGAAAAATCTTTCTTTACAAATAAAAAGATCAGTGTCACCCTTGAATGGAATTTAGGGCCATGCAACATGCAGTTGCTCTAGCTAATACAATTGAGCCACACATTAGAGCAGGAAGCGGTGAGCAGGTTTAAAACAGAGCGTTTTCTATGTTCCTCATGAGACAGGCTATCGGTGTAAGATGCCCCCGTCCCAGTTTTGGCCCTTCTCCTCCACACCATGTTTATTCTACAGGTTTACCCGACAGGCCCGACACCACCAACGACTACATTTTTGAAAGGACACCAAGATAACCCAGTGTGAAATATCGATGCTCATTGGCAGGTAATACCAGGTTTGGGAAGTGACTCAGAGAATGTCATCTCTTTATTGTTGTGATGTACGAAAAAACACAAAGACAGAAATCCGTTCAGTGTCTCGGTTTGTAAATTCTGCTACCATAAGAACAAAAATAAAAAATAAAATTATTTGGATTAATTTCTAATAGCACAGGAATGTCCGGTAATATATTACTGCCTGAGGCAGTCGTTTTTCTTTCTCCCCAAAACACAAAAACATCCTTCTCTGCTGGTGTTTGCCTACGTTATATCAAATATTGATTTGACACACAAATACAGCAACGTCAGCAGGGGTTTCCAGGTAACATCAGGAATGGGGCAGGAAAGACAAAGTGGGTGGAATACTAACTACTTCAACCTTTGAACCTCAAAACATACATCTAACTACCCCTAAAATGTGCTCTTTAGTCCTGGCCTGGGATCAGTGAGGGGTCCTGTCATGAACGGCGTGCAGAGTACCCAATTGCAGAGACGCACCTGAGGTGGCCTGGACTGGGGTCAGTAAAGTTTATTTCCCGCTGTTATTATTTCCATCTTTTGTATGGGAACCACGTATCCGCGTTTAGGTACATTTCCCCTGCTTGCATTTCTAGATCAAGACCCAGGTATGATTAAAGACTGTTCAGTAGTAACCAGCAAACCCATTTAAAAAAACATTATCTTGAATAATGACCAGCCATATGTCAAGTCATACAAGTTATTGGTTTGGAGGAAACAGTATGTAAGACTGCATATACATTTTATTATTCTGAGTGTTTTTTTGCTGTTACTTGGAATAAGAAATGCATTAAATTACATCGGCTTTTGACCCGAATGTTGGCAAAAAACAATACAAGGTTATGAACAAATTCAGTGCTGAATACATATATTACAAAATATTGATGCTGAAGATGTCTCTCTTGCTTCTAATGACATGCACCTCCTAGTTTTTTTTCATTTTTTATGATAATGTTAAACTGATCATAAGGATTTGGTAATTTTGAAATTAACTCAATAAACAAAGTTTTATGCACCAAATGGAAATTAACCACTTTGGGTTTCTTTTTAATCAGTTTCAGCCCTTTCATCGCACATGTTGCATGAATCAAAGTGTTATTACTTCCCATGAACCTTTGCACTGGTAACAAGCTGAGAATAACCTGGGTTGATTCACCCAGACTTCTGCGTGCTTGTGAGTTGATCAGCGATCATGACAAGGGCCTTAAATTCCATCTGGTTTCACAAAGATATGAAACAAACAGTTCATCTCCACGGTAATAGAAAACACATAAGCTGGTGATGTGCTTTAGATGACAGACTTACTGTAATACATTTTAAATGGAATGTTTGTTGCCGCGACAAACTTTAGAGTTTTCCCATGCTTCACTGAGCTGTGTAGCAGAGTGGGGGCTTACTGGGCATCTGAAGATCTTGTCATGGCCAGAAAGACTACTCTGCCTACTCCGTTCAGGGGTCCAGTCAACCTCTGGGACTTTTGCCACTATCAACACCTGCCTGGAGCTCATTTGAGGTTGTTTTTTGTAGCATCTCGCTAACAGTAATAAAGTGTAAAAAAAAAAGATTTCATTAGTCTTCCTGTCAATCATGTTTGTTATAAGCTCATCCGTGCCCTGACTTGCAATAGTGTGAATTTTTCTTATTACTACACAGCAGATTCAAACTTTTTTTTGTATATGTCTGAATTTGTAGTCATATCAGCAACACCTCAACACCACCCAGTTCACCTCACTGGCTACTTTTGGAGACTTTCTTCTGCTTGGGAATTATTGAACGTTATTTTTTTGCATCCACGTCTGGCATGTTATCCCCCCCATTTGAAATGTGTGTGTTACAGATAGTGCTGAAAGTCTAATCAGTGGGAGAGAGAGGTATTGGGATCACTGGCATGAAAAGAGACCTCCTGAGGTCCCCGTGCTAGGCAGCTTCACTGCGTCCTGATAGGGAGAGTAATGACCGTGAAGCTTGTGTGAATACCTTAATCCCTCTCTGCAGAGGGGCTCGTCAGACAGTAGACAGAGCTCCTGCTTCTCAGCCCCTCCTCGCTTGCCCTGTCTGTCGGAGAGCGGAACCTGTTAAAGGTGGAGGTAGCTCTCTGCAGAGGGGCTCGTCAGACAGTAGACAGAGCTCCTTCTTCTCAGCCCCTCCTCGCTTGCCCTGTCTATCTGAGAGCGGAACCTGTTAAAGGTGGAGGTAGCTCTCTGCAGAGGGGCTCGTCAGACAGTAGACAGAGCTCCTTCTTCTCAGCCCCTCCTCGCTTGCCCTGTCTGTCTGAGAGCGGAACCTGTTAAAGGTGGAGGTAGCTCTCTGCAGAGGAGCTCGGCAGACAGTAGACAGAGCTCCTGCTTCTCAGCCCCTCCTCGCTTGCCCTGTGTGTCGGAGAGCGGTACCTGTTAAAGGTGGAGGTAGCTCTCTGCAGAGGAGCTCGGCAGACAGTAGACAGAGCTCCAGCTTCTCAGCCCCCCCTCGCTTGCCCTGTGTGTCGGAGAGTGGAACCTGTTGAAGGTGGAGGTAGCTCTCTGCAGAGGAGCTCGGCAGACAGTAGATCCTGTGGCTGGCCAGACATGGTCCTGATAAAGAGCACAACACCACCACAGACTGATAGCTAGGAGTGTAAAAAACAAGCGTTGAGCTTAGCCGTTCCAGGAGGAGGATGGGTGGTGATGGGCTGCAGAGATGAGCTGTTTTGGGTTGACTCTAGTTGTGAGGATTAAAACGTCATTGTTGGTGGGGGTGCTGCACAAGCACACAGACCCATGGGCATCCCCCAAGCTAAGCCTACCCTTCCACAGTGCTGAGGTGTAGGGTACAGTTCAACACAATGCATTTTTGCTTACGATGCTTCTCCGGTACATACAGTATACACATATGGTCAATTATGAAGTCTTTTATATGAAATATGAAAAGATCTGGACCATAAATTAAGCCAACATTAAAATCTGGCATGACTTTAACACATGATTCAATTGTTTCCAGCAGTGTACATTCAGTGCAATTGGCGGCGTTGTGTCGGCACCTGTGACTGTAATGTGGTCGTTTGTATCAGAAATAAAATATGTTATATTTTATGTATTGGTAGATACACAATACTATTTATCAGTGACAACCAAATAGTGCGAGAGATAAAATGTGGCAGTATATGGTAGGAAGCCAACAGGAGATGCTGGTTGCAAATGAGCTGAGGGAAACCCTGCTGACTCCGACCCACCCTAACTACCCATGTGTCACCACTGTACTCACCAGTAGAAATTATATGATGTTATATGATTTTTAATAACCTGGCTTCATAGCATCCTTCATAGCATCATAGCATTTCATTTTTTAAAATAAATAAAGTACAAAATATAATGAAAAACCTTTAAATTATTTAATGGTGAGCATTTAGATATATTAGTTATATTAATATGTAGCCATTGTCTCGTATTCGCCCTTGGGGGTACTGGTCATAATTATAACCTGATTAATTTCTGTTTTTTCATTATGTGGACTATTTATTATTAAACAAATAACTTTAAAATATAGCCTTGTCATGTACAGTATCTACATTAATATAGTTTGTGTTGATAAATGTGTGCACATAGAGATATATACATAGAGTATATATGTACTGTCACAGCCAGTTCCCCGTAGTACAGTTGGAATGCAATTGAAAACATTTCCTATTACTTCGGAATTTTAGAATGAGTGCAGTGCCATAAACACCTTGTAAATTCCATCAACAGCTGCACATTTTTTCAACCGTAAAAGATGTGGGGTGGAAGTGGAAGCAATCTTTGTTGTCAGATACTCTCTGAAAAAATGAAACACGTGTGCGTCAATATCTATTAGGTGCATATCAGGGTGGAAAGGGAATGCACTTTATCACTGAATCACCATCTAAAGCTAGACAGCCTTGCGTTGGTTTACAGGAAATTCTTTTCACCCGATATGAGTAGCTGGAGAGAAATGATGCATCCACTGCATTTCTCCAATGCTGGCATGACTGTTAAACCATGCTTCTACACAACTTTCCATTTATATTGCTTCATTGTGGAAGTCTCTCTTTCTGAAATGTTGTCAGTTACCAGTCTGTTGGAAGGGAAGGCGGGGAGTTGATTAATTGAGGATTTCCTGTTCATAAGGGAAAATAAATAAAGTTTGCTTCTTCTCACGCTTTCCCCCGATGAATGACATTCAATTTGCAATATTGCAATTTGCAAAAAATTTGCTAATTTTTTTTTTTTTAAAGCCATTCTTGTCATTCAGACAGACCTAACGGATATCAAAAGTTTCCTTTTTCCATTTGCAATTTGACCCCAAGAAATGAGAAATGCATTTACAAACTCTCTTTAAGATTAAGTTCAATCAACCCTTGATTGCAATGTGCATTTCCATCATTCTAATTTAACACCTCAAACAACCTTTCTGGTAACCCTGTAAGTCTGGGACACTATAGAACTGAGCTCTTAATGAAATAAAACCTTTTTTCCCCCGGGCGAGAGTCGAATGTGCCAAATCACGTTTTTTCTTTGGTCTGCATAAGACCTAACGAAGAACACGTGGTCGTCAATACTTTTTACTGCTCCTGTCAATCAATATCCCAAACCCTGCCAATAACTCATCTACAATCTAAATTGCAGTGAAAATGTTTTGCTGATGTAAAAAAGTACTGCCTTTCTTCCTACTAAATATTGGGCCATTTTTTGCTTTAAATTTCACCAACGTCATGAAAAGTATTTAAAGGGCTAATTTATTTAACCCAGTTTACCTATATTCCACGTCAATAGCAGCTAGTCCGTTAACGAGTTTTATGTCTGGGTGATGACCCAGTGGTCAATATAGATATGTTGTACCTGAAACAACATTCCATTTCTGTCTAGATGCATTGTAACTATATAACATAACACACGGAATTATAAATGTCATTATTTAAACATTGCGATACAGTAATAAATACTGTGCATTATATTGGCTTTTGCAAATTGCCCTGTTACTGCTGACATCCTCTTAACTGATTACCTCAGCTGTGAAATACCTACTTACTATCAGGCCTAAATGCGTTCATTGTGTTCCCATGTTGTTTCTTGGCATCGGCTATGTGAAGTGGATCCACTTTGGTATGCGGACATTGTCTGCATATCTCATTTATGGCCAATATGTCTTCCATGTTATGGGGATCTGTAGGAAATGTGGAATTTTACCAGGATGTGAAGGTCTGCGATGCACTTTTAAAATGTAAGTCCTAGTGCAAGGCTTCGCTTTTAAGAATCAATGCTAATGTATTTAATTAAAATGTGATTCTAAGACACACGTTTACCTGCGGGCAGTGCAAGCTATATTAAATTAGCTAGTTAACTGGATTATGTATGTTGTTTTATTTTGTTGTGGAGGCTTGACTGTTTTCGGCTTGAACAATGTATTTTTCTGCTGTGTAAAGCTCTTTATCTGCTTAGTAAATTGCCACAGATTAAGTTGGTCCGCCAAAATGAGCCCCCATTCTCAGTTCGTTTGTGAGTGAATCAGGCAGAGAACTCTGATTTCAGTTGTTTAAAAATATCGATCAGCTTGGTAAAACCTTTAAAATCATCCTAACTATGATAGCAGTGCTCATTAATAATAAACTCATGTGGTATCTTACAGTTATGTATGTTTTTCACCAAGGCCAGAAAGCCCCTTTGATGACCCCCACATAAAACGTTTTAAAATTAAATTATAAATATGACTGCGACATACATCGCAAGCCTCTCAAGGGATCTCAGAAAAGTCGAGGACGAATAAATTGCGATAAAAACGTTTAACCTAAATTTCATTATCGCTCGTGTGATAGGGGTCTGATTTGGTCCGGCCCGAAGAATAATTACATTAAGTAATAATTACGCAGTTTTGCGATTGGTTTCTGATTCTCAGAAGAGCTGGAGAGCTGAGAGGTCTGTATGAGTGGTTCGGTCCATCAGAAGTATGCTTGTCCATTGTGAAAGAGGCCCAGTTCTATGCTGTGCTGTGCTTTCCTGCGGAGGAAGTGGGGGTAAAATGTATTGTATACATATATATATTTAATTTCTCTGTGTTTCTCACCTAAAACATTGAGGCTGCCTTCAGATGTGGGGAAACATTGAATCTTCCCTGAGCAAGTTAAACACCAACACCGACACAAGCTGACGCAAACCCATGCAGAGACGCGCACAGACACTCATCAACAGCATTTTATCAGAGCTCTATGGGTTTCTTCATTAAATGATATTAATGTCAAGTTAAAAAAACAAAATAAGCTTAAATGTAAGTAAATTACATTCTTATTATAACGAGTGTAAACATTCCTTATTTCTCCTCAGACGATGCACCCCCCGGCTGTGCTCAATGCCATTCCAGAACATTCTGAAAGACGTGGGGATTGACCGTGCAATCAAAATGTGATTTGGATGCCTAAGCCCCTCACAGCGTTTCTCCCACTCAGGGTGTGCAGTGTTTCCTCCATCAGACGCCTTCCGTGTTATTCCGGAAGAAGTGAGGAGTTCAGTCTGCGACGCCAAACTGCGAGGCCTATTTCTCGCCTCTCTCCAACGTGTGGGCTGTTTGAAAAATGTTAAAGCAGATGGCTCATAGCTGTACTGTTGACTTACCAATGGTTTATCGGATTTTTGTGCAATCGTGTGGTTTGTGGGACGCATATCTGTTTCCATAGTATATTGAAATAGACATGAGGATTACACAACTTTGAATAAACTACGCTTTCGTCTCTTCCCTGTGTGACACCTCATGTAAACCGATTAACATTATCCTGTATCCAGCAACATTTCAGTCTCAGTATTGTGTAATATTTAAATAACCCACTCTATTATTTATTTATCAATGAGACAATCTGCATTTGGACATCTTCGGTTTTCTCTCTGAATTGAAGTCACGTGTAAATGAGGAAGCGAACCTGTCATAACACTCAGGCTCTAAGCACGTAACAGATATTAATTTATGAATGTTTATATGAAGGTGAGAGATTGCTGAATGCAGCTGGACATCACAGAAAACCCAGGTTAGAAAATATAAAGGAACTTCTGAACAACTCGCAGCACTGGGTTGCATTATCGGGGTCCAATTCGACAATGCCTCAAAGGGTGTTCCAGGAGCTGCTCGAAAGCTTTCTTCTCCTTCCAAGAAGGGGGTTTACACAATGCCCTTCTGAGTCTGAAGAACAGAACAGAGAGACTGTGGGAACAAGATTGCAGCTGCTTATGGGCCGGAGAAATGTACTGAGGAACTCACAGAAATGTGTCTCGGTTAAGACCGGAATAAGGCTGACAAAGGCCTTGACGTGATTCTCTGTCTTCCCCGTCGTTGAGTGTCGGAGAGCACTGATAGAGAGGGTCGAAACCACCACCTGGGGGAAATGATACATTACCATGAGATGAAGTCAGAGAAGGGTAAAAATGGCTTTATTCAACCAAATTGCAATTGCTAGATTTTTCACAGCACGTACTGACAGGATCCAACTTTTTACACAGCTAAAACGAAGTGGTGGTTGATGATGTAATTTCCTGGTGCCGGAGAGAAGGAAATGTGGTTGTTTTTGACTGTAGTGCATGGTCAGCATATTGACTTTGAGCATTGTGTTGAAAAGCAAAGCGATTCCAGCAATCATTTTGAAGAATTCCCCCAATATTTGGACTTAATTCTCTAAAAACCCTGTCTTAATGGTTTATTGTATAATGGGATGTTAGAATGGTCTGACTCAAACTGCTAGGGATTGATAGGCAATGCCTCAGTGAAACTAATGTGTTTAGTAAAGCTACATTAAGATTCCTAGCCTAATTCACTGCAAACAAAGTTGTGTACGGTGAGATTGCATGAACTGCATACACAACGTATGTATTTTAGGGCCAAAGACAAATAGGCCAATGGTTGTACCTGGTACTGATCTGCTCCACAATGCAAAAAACACTTCTAAAGCAAGTTAAACAGCACACTCAATGCTGGGTATTGTAGTCTATAAAGACGCAGGCATTTATTACAGACACACAGCTTAAGGACCTTCACATGTTTATATAAGGATTTTAATGAAGACCGATTTCTCTTATATCTATTAAGCCAATTATTAAAACTGAAATAGTTCTACCAATAGTTGAAAACATTACACCTCATTGATTAAATGCCATGCAAATAGCAGTGCTGTGCACTGTAGGAAAAACAACAGAGAACAGGAAAAACAAGCAGAGACGTTGAACTGGCAGCTGAGAGGTCTCAGAGGTGGCTGAGAGGTTACACTCTCTCCTGCTTCAGTCTGTGCGCTCACAAAACCAGACCCATGCTCTGCGTTTGATGGCCACGTTACATAACATTACATGTACTTTCTGGGAGTTTGATGGCCAATTATAATTGTTAATCTTGTTCTCTTGTCTTCATCCACTTACCAGTGGTGGCTGCGCTTGTAACTCAAGTGGCTCGTCCAATGTTTGTGAAAATAATTTCATTATTTATACAAACTCCAGCTAAATGTAAGCCTTGCTTAAATAAACCTGCTGTGGTCTGAGTTTGTGATGGATGAGGGATCAGGGTACCTGTCGAGAAAGATTGGGCTTAGAGTGCCGTAAATTGGATTGGGGAGAAAAGTTATCCAGCTCGTTCAGGACCTCAGCACTCAGATGAGACTGAAACGATAGGCACTGTTCTCTGTGGTTACATAAAACTGCAGAGAGACATTTCAGCTTTTAGATTCTGCAACAACGTTTTACATCGTTGTTTATTACAAAACATTACATGTTTTTAGCTGCGGACAGGTTTTCACCAATATAACATTCCATTCCATCCGAGAGAAAAGGGATACTGCAGTGATTCCTCTGGTCCCAGATCTGTTATTTTACAAGGTTATACTCGGGGCATTGTAGACTAATGCTCGGCCAATTATTTAATTATGCAATACAACAAACACATGTGGACTATGGGTCCCAGAGGTAACTGGAGCTGTTGCTTAAGAAATGTTGCTGTTTTGAAGGAGGTTTAGAAGACAAGGATGGACTTTCAATGTGGTACTAAACATGTCCATCTCACATCCTGGCATCACTGAGGCCATTACCACAACAAAGGACCATTCCAATTTTGCTGTTCACGGCCAAAAAGATGACTGATATGAATACTAATAATTTGTTTTAAATGATTAAAAAATACACACCTGCCTCGTGTAACTGTGAAAATCAGTAAATAGCATGTATTTGCAGCAGTGATGCTTTGTTTTTAAAACATTGCCTCCAGGCAATGCGCGTCTCCTGCCATTGTGAGACTTTAGGCAACAATAGTAAGCAGGACCACAATTAACAGTGATAAAAAAATCACTTACTCGTGGGACACCTGGTGATTAACCTGCTAATCGCTTTGCTATGTCTTTAAATTATTATATGTAGTCGAAATTATGTCTTGACAATTTAAGAAGAACTAGTTAGTAAGTAAAGCCTTATTAAAATTTTTGTGGTTGAGTGTCGTGATCAGAAGTTAAGACGGCAAGAATCAATAAAAATGTGGAAAGGTTTTGAATAATTTTCGGGGCACTGTGAGACGAAATAAATCAAATTTAACAAAATAAATGTTACTTTATACACATTTTTTGAACTGCTATTTACTAAATTCAAGTACTGCAATTTTTGTGTTTCTGTATACTGTCAAATGGAGGTACTATAAATTATGAGAACATAACAGGGTGATTAGAAGGCCTATCTTGTAATACAATGATTATGTACGATTTCATTTAGATTTAGGTGTTTGACTGGGATTACTAGCTAGGCATAAATAAATAAATGGATGCGCTCAGATTTTACCTGAAAATTGTATTTTTCATTGAAAACTGTAGATGTGGTTGCTTGCGGTGATTCACTTATTACCTAAAGCTCCTGGGGGGGCACATAGGTTTGGTCCTGGAATCCAATCCAGGAACAGACCCTGCACATGTGGGGGATTACATAGAGGCATTACGTTACATTTCTGTTTCAACTTCTAGCTCTTATCAAGTTATTATTCACTTTGCATTCCACAGACCCATGTGCACTGGTTTGATCACCTCCTTTCCCACTGGACCTGCACCTCCCTACTTGGTTTTCTGCTTTCTATAGAAACCCTGCACTTCTCCTCAGTTGGCACGGAGGTATTGTTTTGTTTTGTACTGATTTTGTGCCTGGTTTGGTTTTTTGTAGTTGTTTGTAAACACGGTAAATAAAGATTGTGTTTATTTTTTGGAGTTGCGCTTGGATTCATCCTTGATCTTGTGCCCTGCACCATGTGACAATTAATGACATTCAGAACCTTACTTCTGTTGGACAATTCCTGTTTTTTCTCTAATTTTAATTACTTCATATGAGTGTTTTATTAGCATTTCAAAATGCTTAAAATGCACAGACTATGCATGTGCTTGTGGGGGTGGGGGGTTACTTTTAAACACCCTGCCCAATGCCACTTTGGTGTGCAGAAGTGGGGGATTTAAGCCATTCGCGGGGATTCTCCTAGGTACTTTCAAAGGTTAACTTTATTACGAAAAAAAAACCCCAAAGCTGTACCAGAAAATAAAAATAAAATTTTAATTTATATTAAGGTTTTAACATCAACATGATGCATTAGCAATTGCCAAGTGCCTCTGTGGTTACTTCTGACCTCTGTTTAAAAGAAAAGTGGAATCAATCACATACTCTAAGAAAACCTCTGTGGACACGGTTGCCCAGTTCTGCCTCTCGCAAGGTTAAAATTGCAGAAACCGTGCAGTTAATTTAAGTTATCTTGCAGCGTGAAGTTTGTTTCCTTGGCAGGGAATAAGCAGGCACTTCACCTCTGTGGGTCATTTTTTGTGTGTACACATTGTTGATGAATGGTAACTGCAGCTTGAAAAAGACACATGGGTTCTGAGGCATGGTTAACGGCACCCATTTCATAAACAGCCTTCTTCTGTGCCGTCTTAGCTTTGTACCGGTGTATGCAAAGCTGAAGGTTTAAAGTGCCCTGTGTGCTCACATGTCTGAGGACCTGGCTCTAAGCTCCAGTTCTCTTCTTACCTACAGCCACCCAGCGGTTTCTATCAGGACTGTTAGCCTGACTCATTTTCCTTCATTATTGAATGATAATTACCAAGCACAATCATGGCCAGATTAGAGAGTTTGGCTTCTCAGCACCTATGCACCTACAAAAAACCACTCCATGAATTTAAGAGCACATCAATTCCCATATGTATTCTTGAAAACGAGTTTTTGACATAATAAAGAAAACAATCCGTATTTTAACCGCCTTTGTCTGCAATGAGGCTTTCGTTTCACTGACTGTTTTTTTTTGTAATTCACTTGCTATGCAAAAATTGTACAGCAAGGGTTGAAATGCTAACCGTAGGACCGCAAAATCGATAAACACCATTGTTAGTAGATATCAGGAAAAGAGTCCACGGACTTAAGAGCCATCTAATGTATACAACGAAATAAACGCCTTCAGAGAGTATATGCACCCGAACTTCACGTAGTATAATAACTTTTGCACTACTGCGGGGGATGAAAAAAACCTGCTAGGGCTCTTCATGCCGGTAGAGAGCACTCCATTCCTCGTGTATTGTACCATTCTCAGACACAGCGGACGGTTCCCTCAGCACCACTGGCACATAATAAATTACCTGATTCAAGGACACCAGCAAGTCTTCATGCAGCCTTGATAACATCTTTGCAAAACATCTGGAGCTGAACCTAACATCATTTGTTTTAATTTTGAAACGCGACGGGTTCCTTTCTGGCTACATATTTGGAGATTAGGACACCGATCGCATGAATAATATTCCTTAGCATGGAATCGTGGATAAAGTTGACGCTGCTGTACAGTTTCTGTTTCGGAGCGAGTGGAGACTTGGACGGCAGGTAAGATGTAAAGGTACTTTGCTCGAAGTCAGTTGTAATAGGCGTTCTTCTTCATTTTTGGTACATGGGCAAACATTTTTTATTTTTGCTAAATGTTCTCAGAAATCAAATTAAAAGTCATGCAAGTTGTCTATCAATATTGGTTTCCTGAATTAAGCGGATGGTGCCCCCTAACTATGAACGTGTGTTGTGGTGATTAATTCGATTTATTTTATTTTTGGGAATATACGGTTTGTTTTACTTCACCTTGTGGTAACTGTTGGGAAATTACAGTTAGGTACTTATAAAAAAAGTATTATAGTAATTGATTGAATCGTGCAATTGTGATCCCAAAATCAAATAAAAATACACAGGACTCACTGGTATACGACGGGAAAAAACAGACCAGATTTATTTCAAAGGAAGGGATGTGGTGTGGGTGTAGCGGCATCCTCCTTTATTCAACTCACAGCCTATTCGTTGCCAGGTAATTCAAGTCTAAACAGGAATTAGGTAAAACTATTCACATTGAGTGCACGCGACAAACCAAGTTATCCATGCGAAACCTGGATAAAACCCATGGAGCTTGGGTTTAGTGCAATGGTGAAATTTCGTGTTAATAATTATCAATGCATATCATTCAACAGGAATTCCGAATACAGATAAATACCTATAAGAACCATTGATTGATCAATTAATTAATCAAAAATTGCAGGGGTTAGTTTTTAAGTTTATACTATACAGGCTTGCATTTTCAGTAAAACCTCGGCTGCCCGTCAAACTGTGGAAGATATACAGTGCGTTGGCGCAAATATAGTAGAATAGATCCATAAATCCATACGCTCATATATTCATTTATTTATTTGTACATACTTCAGCACTGGGATCCAATGCACGGTTCAAAGTTATGTTCTATCCACCTCACCTGCCTGTCTGTTTACCGGGGACTGCATTAAACTGCGTCGGCTTTGGTCCACTTAAGCCCGAAATCAGTGGTAGGTGGTAGGCAACATTGGTACCAAGAGGTCGGGTGTACATAAGCACACTGTAGACAGTAGTAGATTTTTTAAAATCTTAAATGTTTGTGCACAGAAAAATAGGAGCGTTTACCATACATTTGTGGCATCAATTTGAAAATGTTAGTGTGTATACATGTGTGTGCGTGGAAGAGTCATGTGCTGATTACGTCTTCCTCGTGTAATCATTTGTCCCACATAAAAACACGTCAGGAGCACCCTTAGGAGAACACCTGAGCTAAGCTTTGCTGTACAGAATGACCTATTCGCTCGCTAATTCCGCGTCAGTGTTACAGCAACCCTGAGGAGTTATGGACCCGTTTGAGACGATCGCAGTGATATTAGTGTCTGATTTCGGTATATTTCACTCACGTCCGTCTTGTGTTTATTTATGATTC
This sequence comes from Hiodon alosoides, assembly GCA_025775065.1. NCBI lineage: Eukaryota > Metazoa > Chordata > Actinopteri > Hiodontiformes > Hiodontidae > Hiodon > Hiodon alosoides. The sequence goes on along the minus strand of JAOYSI010014413.1, from coordinate 53,221 downwards.
ATTTTGTGTTCACATTGTGTTTGCAAACAAGATCAGCATGAAAAGGTTTTGTTTTTATATTATTACTGAAGGAAAAAGATAACTGCGCCATTTGGTAGTGCAGAGTTTATTTGCCTTAAGTGGTCGGCGTAAAATCACAAAACATGTCACAAGATATGTGACCAGGTGGTCCGTTTCCCCAAGGAGAGCCCCTTTGTGTAATTTTCATTGTCAGTCATCGTTTTAGCTTGAAACGGAAGATTTTTTTTCACCCCACAGTGTTGAGAGAGGGAGAAAGAGTTCTTTAAATAACTGTGATGGGAAACTGCCGGTCTGCTCTTCAGTGTTCTGGGAACCACATTTCAGTGTGGACCATTAAGCAGCTGAAATTGTGAAAGTAGTTCACAAGGACGGTTTTACAGAACCAATCAGACTCGTTTTAATTGTGTTGATGTCAAAAGGATTTAATGAGATTCAGAGATGAGCTATCAGGGAAGGACTTGTGTGAACAAAAACATTGAACGTCACATAATCCCGAGGAGACCTGCTTATTTAAACTTTATCCTGCCACTGGAAACTCATCGGCAAGGTCCTGTGTTTTATTGTATTAAAAACACTGACTGGAGCACCACCTTTGTGATTAAGCTGACTTATCCAGAAAAGCAAAACCAGACATAATTCTGCTTGTGAATAGACGGTTTTCTGCCAAGACCACCTCGGTGTGAATGATGATATGATTCTTTATTTGTTTTGCATCTGCAATGCACTGTATTCAATGACACAGCAGTTTTTGTTTTATTTCCTTAAACTGTCAGGCAGATGACCCTAAAGACTGAGCAGTAAGCACAGTGACCAGGGGAAGGCCACACAAATGGTTGCACACTGTATGTGTAGTTTATACAATTAGTCTGTGATGTTCTGAAATATATATATATATATATATATATATATATATATATTGTAGTGAGTCCAGTTGTCCCGGTAAATGGCCGGCTATGTGCTCATTGAGAACTTGTGGTGAGTCCAGCTATCCCGGTAAATGGCCGGCAACGTGCTCATTGACAACTTGTGGTGAGTCCAACTGTCCCGGTAAATGACCTTCGACTGTCTCCTTTGGTGTGGGTCTCGGTTCTGACGCATTAATGGCTACGTTTCAGAGTCTACAGCCAGCTCCACCAGAGTATGCCAGATTCCTCCTTTAAAGGGGATGCCCTTGCAGTTTATTGGCATCACTCAGTGTGATGGGATTGGGTCATTTGCAGTGTTTTATACAATTACTGTAATGCATATAAATGACCTTGTGCTGTAGGATGGCCAATCAGCTGCAATGGTAAACAGAAATCCCTATCATTTCTGGGGTGGAAATAATGATAAATAATTGTTTTATTAATTTATTAGTAAGGGAACGTCAAAAAATGTACATTCCTCTTTACTTTATTAATAATCATGCCCAGTAGGCTAATTTTGCTAATGTATTAAATCCAGTAATTATTCACTAATGGCTATCCGCTAATTTAAAGCTTTGGCCTCAGGTAAGGTTTTTCCCTCCCTCCGATGTACATGACTGATGTCATCACAGCTGTGGCTGAGTATGGGTCATCTGTGGAGACACTGTGTTGTTCTCCCTGTGCCAGCTTGCTGGCCACAGGCCTAACGTCACACAGTCGACGAGCACAGTGTATTTCTGTACGTTGTCTGCCCTGCCACATGGCAGGCAAATATTGCAGCTCATTCCCTGTGAAGGCTCGCTGTCAGATTTTACAAAATAATTGTGAGAATAAATTAGCATTTCAGCAAGGCGACCTGGATTGTATCCTGAATACACATTATCTCAATACAATACAAAGACAATAAAATATATGAAATTTAATTTAATATTTTGATTAGACTGATTAGAAGGGAAAAAATAATACCTTTAACCACTGTTTTAAACTCAAAAATAGGAAAATGATCTGTATAAATACATATTTATTTCTGATTCTGCCTATATAATTAATTTATGTGTGTGTAAATGGGAGAGCACTGTGGGTGAGGCCTAGCACCATGTATGTTGCCACGGTGGTTTTTGTTGCACACCAGTTGTTGCTTTCTGACAGGTGGCCCTGGCAGATGGCCTCCACCAATGGGCTGTGCAGCAATGGAGCCAGGAGCGATTGCTGCTGGGACTGGACCAGACGCTCATGGGGACACTGCCAGTGTGAGTACGGTCATCGCTGGGGTGGACCAGACGCTCATGGGGACACTGCCAGTGTGAGTACGGTCATCGCTGGGGTGGACCAGACGCTCATGGGGACAC
>JAOYSI010014413.1:14545-50846 GCA_025775065.1 Hiodon alosoides | reverse complement strand
AGTGTGAGTACGGTCATCGCTGGGGTGGACCAGACGCTCATGGGGACACTGCCAGTGTGAGTACGGTCATCGCTGGGACGGACTAGGCCTGGGTGGGACACTGCCAGTGTGAGTACGGTCATCGCTGGGGCAGACTAGGCCTTGGTGGGACACTGCCAGTGTGAGTACGGTCATCGCTGGGGCGGACTAGGCCTGGGTGGGATACTGCCAGTGTGAGTACGGTCATTGCTGGGGCGGACTTTGCCTTGGTGGGACACTGCCAGTGTGAGTACGGTCATCGCTGGGGCGGACTAGGCCTTGGTTGGACACTGCCAGTTTGAGTACGGTCATCGCTGGGGCGGACAAGGCCTTGGTGGGACACCTGATTTACCAGCACCAGCTCAGAGGGGGCATCTAAAGGCTATCACCGGAGCTCCACGCTCATGCACACGTACACGCACACGCACATGCACACACACACACGCACACGCACACCAACATCACGCTCACCTTTCCTCGCACACTCCAATGACATATGGCTGCTATAGAACAGGTTGATCTTTTGGGGAGGAATTATAGAATGATGACAGATGACACATTCCTTCCTGCATTCAGACTTTTGATGGGTGTTAATGAGTTTTGGGACAGGTGCATGTGGTTTTTGGATAATGAAGGGAAAAGGCATCTGTTGTTGGATTGGACTGAAACAAAGCAAGTAGTATTAATAATACTTATAGTTTAATCATTTCACTCCACAAGGATTAGGCTGCACTTGCACAGGCCAAATGTTCACGTGAACAAAGAAGAATTTAAACCAGATCCGTCAGAGGCTAAGTACAGCTGATTTATTCATTTTATGCTGACTAGTTTGTGTAATTTGTTCTCCAAAAATTCCAGATAGAATAAATTGAATTAATGAATAAGTACGCCATAAAGACTAGTGTGATTATATATTGTGTTACATTTAAAATGTTTAAATTTTAGCCATTTAGCAGAAGCCAGAGCGATGTACAAATGTGCTGTAGTTTCAGGGTTCAAGTGCAATAGAAAAACTGAGCTATCTTGATCTATTGACTGAGAGCAGGTATAAGACAAATGCTGCAAATAGTTAGGATATTGGCAGGTGCCCAATGTAGACAGCACTTTAAGAACTTGAAGTGGCGTGGCTGCTTCTGGTACTGTTCTTAACTCTGACACTCACTTTGGCAGAGTGGAGAACAGGGGCTTTTGCATGTATTAAAATTCACTGCATGCTGCTTTGAACACCTTGGAACCTAAACTAATTGAGAAGCTTTTTTTTTCCAGCTAATGCACAAACACGTCTCTTCAGTGTTACCTGTCATTTTCATATTTCCAGGGTTGGTAAACAGACTGCTGTGCATTACGTTCTTTTGAAATGGCCTGGAGAAGAGATCGTTTGCATTTCTGTTCCTGACAAAAGTATTTCATTCTCCAACTGGATATTCTCTGGTTAGCTAATCTTTCTCTAATTCCGCTTCCCAAGGGGAGACCTAGGCGCGCATTATCGTGTAAACGCAGGCTGTACTGGGATGAAATTACTTTGTACCTCCTGGCCAGCCCCCCTTTACTTCAAGCTGTCTTTCGTAAATTTGAGAAAGAACTAATAAAAAGAAAGCTAATCGCTTATGACCCACAAAGCGCATACCTGATCTGAACGATGGAACGCGAGCATTAGTCAGAATGTGGCACTGCGTCTGACACTGTCCAGAAGGGTGACATACCTAAGACAGGACCCTCCTGTCTGAATATATTTGCACTCGTTAGACATACATAATTCCCCTGAGCGGTCGTGGGCTGAAGAGGATCATGGTCCGTCTCAACGCTCCTGCGGTTAATGGAAACTCCAGGAGAGAGGCTGGGCAGCACTAGATTTATTAAGGACTATTTATTACTCATTCGAGCTTGAGATGAACTGAAAGAATACTGAACTGTTGTACAGCACTGTTGTACTCACGGACCTTTTTAAGTCGATGTTAAACATTTTGAGTGGGGCGGACATGCTGTCATGCCACATTTATATTCTGATTCCAACCTCGCTTACGCCCTCATTAAATCGGTCCACAAAGCACTCCACATACCATCATACTATCAACAAGTGGGGAGGCATAATTAAACATATTTATTGTTTTGTTTTTTTCAGGTGATAAATTACTTTTGACAGGATCTGTAATTTATCATTAAAGACCAAAGTGCCTGTCTGTTTTGTGATTACAAAGACACAACGTGATGCAGTAAGAATATCTTTTTTTGTGATTGAATGAATCCATCTTCTAAAGACTGTGTCCACCGCCTGTTTAAGGGAGCAGTATCGGTTCCCTGCAAAAGCAACGCTGTCAGAAAGCTTGTAAACAGCACGAGTGATTTCCACCATTGATCGTGTTCTTTTGGGTTTTATGGCCAGTTTTCGCTGATGGTTGCGTTGTGTTTCAGTGGCACAAACGTACAGTCGTTTTGGATTACACCTCTCACTTTTGAGGCAGACCCAACTCGACAGCCCCTGACGGTTTGTGACAGTCGTTGGCAATAAATCCTTTGAATCACCTGGGGTGACAGCTCAGGGATTGAAAACCTAATAGATCTCTCCCAGACGCAGGGCTCTGAAGCCGCTCGACTTCATCCTTCATCGCAGACCAGCATTTGTTGTAAGCCTTTTACAAGTCCACTCCGGTCAAACAGAAATGTGTAGAAATGTTCGCAGTGCATGGAAAATATTTAAAGACACAAGTAAATTAAACCGGATGGGCAGTCATGAAGTGATGCAGAGAAAACAGGACAGACAACTCTAGCAACTCAAAATAATTAGAATCTAACAAGGAGTATGAAATAATAACCAAACTATTTCAACGATGCCTCATTACGACCGTCCCAGAGCTGTGATCTGTATTTGACCCAGAAGATTTAACTCCTGTGGTGTTGAGCCTCATCCTACTCAGGAGTTTGACTTGCCACCAGTTTAAAACGCTACCCTGATATATTCTCAATGGGAAGATCCCTAAGTCATATCCTCTCTGCATCTGATGGTAACAAACTAACCATCATCACCATGTCCACAATGGTTTGGTAACTTTTCAGTCTGGTTAAGTGCGGGCTGTACTATTACTTTTCTCATGACAAATGTAAAATAATACTCCTTCCTTAAAACGCGGTTGTTTTGCGTTTTAAAGTTCTCACAGGAAGGGGAACGTCTGAATATGACAAAGCATACTGTCTTAAGTATGTTCGCAGGTGAAGTAAACTAAACACAAGAATCCCAGTTGTTGTGGTTGAAAGCTCTCCGCCTGCATGTCACTGAGTGTTTGTGTTTATGTGTGAGTTTGCTTGCCTGTGAGTTTGTGTACATGCAAATGTATCTATTTGAAATCCTGCAGAAATGTGTAGCTTTTGAGACAAAGCATGTGGTTTATATTCCTGTCTTTTAAAGAGAACGTCTGGAATTTCTTTTTTTCTTTGAAAATCTGTTTTGCAGCTCTCCGCTCTCCATCTTAACTCACAGAGTTGTCGGGTCAGCCTGATATATCTATATCTGTAGTAACAATCTTATTAAGTTGTGTCCTGAAGGTATGTCCTGCTTATGCTCATTTCCCTCCAGGCAGCAGTGGTTTTCCTTGTCCAAACCACAAGTGTCTTTTCACTAAGTCCGCCATTGCATTTATGTGCCTGAGACATATTTGGTTATTTCTGTAGTTACTGTTTGAGTGCCCCGATCTCCTTCATTAACCTTTGTGTTTTACGGATTCCTTTTCACTGAACATAATGCACACGGCCGCAGGGCCTGATGAGTCAGAGCCCCCAGGCAAAGCGAGGGAGTGTTCAAAGAAAGGTGTTGGAAAGTCTGGTCAGAGACGGGACTCGGAGAGAAAGAGAACGTGTTTTTTCGTTACTGCGTGCTGCTTCCCCCGATCCTAAACTAACAAGCCAGGAGATGAGGCAGGTAGGGCAATAACCTTAGGCATGCGCTGGGATGTTTGGAGAACGTGTGTGGGGGGGAGGGGGGCTGCATGTCACTGCCTGGGCTCGACCACGGAGCCAACGCTTCAGTTTGTGTTGTCTTTTCAGGAAAGGATTCTTAGAGGTGAGATGAAAGGATACAGCCTGTTAGATTACTTCTTCTGTGAGCACCAGACACATAAATGCATATAAACAAAGATTGAATCGTGCACTGGCTGTAAAAATAAATAATTTATTAGATCTAAACTGTGAATTAAGGTATGGATCAGTTTAAACGAGCGTAAAATATCGGAAACGTTTTACTATACCGTTGGGAGAGTTAAATTCACAGCCTAATTATGTTTATTTTTGTGCTTTTGCCACCCTGCTTAATTAGCAGCTAAACGCCTTATGTCATGGGAATTCACCACTGAATTTCGAAATCTAACGAGACAAAATTAGCTTAACCATGTCGGCCCAAATTCTTCTTGTTTCGCTGTTTGCACGTACTTCCTAATTGTGAGTTTGTTGTGATGTGAATACAGATAGTCCATAATCCATTGGGTGACAGGGGTGATGATAGCTACAAGCACACTTCTCATTCTGAATATCTTTGTCGTGTTTGTCACAATTAAAAATGTGTCGATCTAGCTTATCGCCATCTAATTTGATAAACCCAGGCATTTGTTAAATGAATCACCTTATTTTGGATAAATGTCATGTTTTTTCATCTGATTAATAATAACTAATTAACAGTACTCTCAATTTAATTTTCAGAGTTCTGTGCATTAACACCATTACGGATAACAACAATGCTGATTGGAGCCTGTATGCAGTAAGATCAATGGCAATCTGACAAATATTTGCAAGCTTAAAATAAGTCTGGGAGCTTGCAAGCCAATTATTTAAACCTGGCTGGGAGCTGGCTAGCCAATCAAGACCAAGTTTAGCATGGTACAGTAAATAAGACAGTTGTACAAGGACCATAGGTTGGGTTGGCATTTGCACGACCAATCCCATTTTGCGACTATTAATTCTGTCTTCTTTTTTTTCCCATCCCTACAGCTCTTTGTCAGCACAGCTGTAAGCACGGGGAGTGCGTCGGGCTGAACAAGTGCAAGTGCTTCCCTGGTTACACGGGAAAGACCTGCAACCAAGGTAGAGTGAGCCTTTAGTGCACCGGTATGAAAGAGACCCAGGACCTCTCATGCGTTTATTCCACCCAAAGATCCCCGAGAGAGTTGAATATTCATTCATTCATCTAATTTCAGGATGTTCGGCCTATTCTGTACACTGTACAGTTTACTGATTGTGGTGCAGAAAAGAGCAGATTAACAGGCTTGGGATCGCCTGGATGAAAAGGGAAGCTTATGATCTGTTCCGAGTGCTTCCTGATGCCTTTATACTGTCCGGTTCCCCATAGGCGGGGGAAAGGTGGTTGGGTATGAACTATTAATGAGATTCATAATAAGGCATGTCATGAATAATTTTCTTCACTTTGACGTGTCGTAAATTTCCCTTCTCCTGTTCTTTTTTCATATTCTTCTGGGTGGATTTATAGTGATTACAGTAAAGAAATTATTACTTGTCTGGTCCAAGGGATTGTTAAGGGTTTTAATGTCTGTGTCATATTGAATATTCGTCAGATTCAATTAATTCCTTGGGCAGAAACAAATGTTTGCATGGTTTTGATGACTCCTGTTCCCGCATGCATATTCATGCTTGTTTAGCTACATAGATCTGTGTCATAATGGTACGTCCATTTTAGCTGACATTTTAACTACTACCCTGCAGTCATTTCTGAAAAAAAGGATGAGCTGTGTTATAATGCTCTACTGAGAGAGAAAGCCTTACTGGAAAGTACAGTTAAGCATTGATTGGAAAATGTAATATCTGGAAATTTACGCACACAAAAGAGTTAGAAGTTACTGTCCCTGCACAACAGGTTTATTAAAACAAGGAGCAGTTGGAAGTTAGCCTTTTCAAATTTGACTGTTTCTTCCCATCAGGGAGTTATTGCTGGCTGTCATCTCGGTTCCTGAACCGTTTCCTATTGCACTTTAACAGACAAATGAGCAGAAATGGGTTTCACAAAGCACTCACATTGTCAATAGATTAAAGATTTCCGAAGCTGTCAGTAGAACATTGTCCTCTGTGCGAAACCTGTACTTTCAGAAACCAGTTATTAACCAGACATCGGTTATTAACCACATCTCTGACAGCGCAGCACTCCGATAGGAAACTCATTTCGATTTTACATTATGTATTTTTAGCAGGCTTTCCGTTGAATGCAACCTTTCAGTGGGCGTTAAACTGGAGTGTAACATTCCAGTGTTAACTGCTGAAAGAGTTCCTCTACAGCTGTGACTTTATTAACCAGTATCCACAGAAAATAAATCTCCCCTTGCCTCCAACTCCCCATAATCTGTTGCTCTTTCCAACTGTAATTATTCCAAGCATGGATATTCCCATGAAACACACACGGAAATTCTGTCCAAATGAACAAACAATCAATATATTATAAATATATAATCAATATATTATAAGTACAGCTTGTTAAACCAGGAACAACATAAGGATTCTGATGCCCAGTGTTTTAGTCACCAGTATTTAAAGTCAATAGTTTTCATGTTATGAGGATGGGATGGAGTATAACTGTCATGACGGTTTTATTCTGTTAGTTGGAAGCTTATATGCACACACTCTGCTCTTGAGAACTCTCTGTCTCTCTCTTTCTCTGCCCGCACACACACCCACACGCTACTTCACATTGTTGTTTGATGGGTGTTTTTGTGAAACTTTCCCTACAAAGTAGTCCATTGGAAGAAAAAAAAATGTTATATTGCTGGAGTAAGAAGGTGTCATTAGTACTTCTCGTTTCACTTCTCGGAAAACAAACATGCTTATGTGTCTTCAGCCAGGGATTAACATTTTTTTAAACAGGAGTGCATTAAATAGTTTTAAAAATATATAATTATTTCTGCATATGATTCAGATACATGGTCATTACTCTGTTATTTAACGTAGAAACTTTGAAATGATGTTGCTGTCTTATTGTGTCACAGCGGATTACAGTAAATCCAAATTTTTTGTAGTTCCGTGACTGGCGCGGGACTACATGGCCCAGCACACCTTCAGGAAACACGGTTTTGAGTTTTTATATTGCTGGTCTGATCGAGTACAAACTCTGATATGTTGGCGTCCATTTGACTTAGAATTAAAAGCCTTTTGTTGTTATGTGTCTGCCGTTAATACGAAGCTGAAGTAAAACATACCCGTGACATTGTTAGCTGCTCAGTTCTCTAATGGCATGGCTCTTATTTCCCCGATTTAGTTTTTTTTTTGTCCTTCTGCGGATAGTTTGGCAGGAGGACAAAGAAAGAGGAGAATTGTCTGGTTTTCTTCTTGTCACAGTGTAATTATTTCCACTGAAATGAAGACCTTGATCGGCCAGTGCCACCATCTTCTGGGAACAGTTTATATAAGGACTCCGCATTGTTCCTCTGGAGAATATAAAGAACGCAAGCTGATGGGCTTTAATGATACCTTTGTGTCGCGCTGTTCACGAGAACCGAGACGTTGTGACCAGGAATTCATTTATTTTTAACTAATTTTGCACAGCACAGTATTGTTGCCCCTTCAGGAGTTGTGACGTGGCCACAGCAGCCAAAACCATAGTTCACATAGTCTCCATTCACCTGGGTTTTCTCTTCGCGCTTCCTGAAGATGAGTATTTAAGCCCCCGAATGTGGGACAGTCATCCTCACCCCATGGACCTCCAGCCACCCGCAGGGGTATGTTCCGGGGGTAAGCTAACCCCTCCTTCCCTCCATGTGGCTCAGCTGGAGCGAGACTGAACGCCCCAGACTGCTGACAGCCTTGACACGCCACAGACCGAGCGTGACTCAAGGCTAAGCCTGGGCACGAACTGAGACTCCCGATGACCTACAGCTTGTCCCTCTGGGTTGTTTTTTCCCCCGACATTCTCTTTAACAGCCCAGAAAAGGCCACCTCACTGATTCAGGTGTAAGAGGTCGGTCATTGCTACTTATAAAAAATCGTTTCTTATTTCAGTTCTGAATTCTAAAAGTTACATAGTGGTCAGGAGGACAAGAAAGTGGTACATCTAACAAACCGTTTAGCTAAAACATTTTTTACCGAGCATTATGTTCACAGGACAAACTCTAACAGCGTACACTAAACAAGGCCCGCTCCTCCAATTCCCCACTGCTTCACAATGCAGCTGGCCAGTGGACACAAAAGAAAGTTAAAGAAGCAATGTTTTTAAATAAAAAAGCTTCCCGCACATAATTGGCTGTGACGTCAGCCCCCGGACTGAGCGCACTTGCAGTTGTCATGGCAAACACTCTGTTGTGTGTGCCTTCGCCAGTGTGGCTCTATGTGTAAATAAAGGGGATGGGGGCAGGCTCTTTACAACCCGATACATGAGGCAAGGTTTACAGTTCGCACAGCGAACATTGTATTTTTTTAACACATCCACGCTGTTAGGCATGCCTTACAACGAGCGTGTCATCTGCAATTTTTTCCGCAGGCTTCTATCAACACTAGTGCTAACACCAGAGACGGTCTAACACCCACGATGTGTTACCCCCGGGGTGGTTTTAAAAGAGCACAAGGTATAGAGTCTTGCAATGTCTTGTAGTACATGATTTGTAATGTTGAAATAATGCAATGCTGGGGCCCGGTGACTGGGAATGTGAAGGTAGCCCCTTAGACTCAACATTGTCTTAAGAGAGGACCATAATTTCCCCTCCAAAGCCCTTAAATAATCTTCTGGGGTGTGCACCATGGTTCTGTTGAATGACGTGGGTCTCCCTTTAAACGCTCAGTGGTGGTGAAATTCGAGGCTGTTTTCTTTCCATGGCACCGAACAGACTGTCCGGTGGTTGTAACATCTGTCCGCTGTTACCATGTGAAAAAACAAACTCCCTTCTCCGCAGTCTTAGTTTTGAATGGAGGAGACAGCGCTTGCCTCCTGTCTGGCATACGCCGTCGCCAGGAGCTTCCTTTCTGCTGTCCCCCACTTTTCTCCTCCTGACCTCCTCTCTCCGGGAATGACACAGGAGCAGAGCCTGGGCCCTGTGGCGATGTTAGCCTGTGACGCAACCTGTGGCGATACCTGTGACCTATGTCTTATTTCCTCTGCTCTCCAGCTCTCACTCTTAGCATTAACGCTTAACGTATGCCGGACAGGTTTGGGATCACACTTCCTTTGGAAGATGCCGAATGTTCAAATACAGCTCCCATCGCTGTGTGTTATCGCTGTGTGTTATCGCTGTGTGTTATCGCTGTGTGCTATCGCTGTGTGTTATCGCTGTGTGTTATCAATGTGTGTTATCAATGTGTCAGGCTGCAGTAATAAAATATAATCATAATAATGGTCATTATAAAAATGTCAAGGGTTAATGTCTTGACGTTTGTATGAATGCACTTTGCTTAAGGATATGAAAAATATAAGTGTGCTTTGCCCTATCCTTTGTACTGTTTGTTTTATGTCTTTCTTTCATATTAGGTTTTTAAGTGATCTTCAAACGATCTGAAGACTTTGAACTGCAGAGAAGACTGCATTTGTGAATTAGATCAACACACAAAAAGAACATATTTCACCAAGTAATTGGCATGTTATTGCAATTTAATTAATTTCTCAAAGTTTAGATATGAGTTTCGGTTTCGATACACAATAAATTATTGCTATTGGCGGACTTTTACCAGAACCACAAATTGGCTCACAGTGTTAGATGAATCTTTCTGACACCTCTTATTTATTTATTAAATTCTGTTTACAGTCAGGAAATCCAACGTGGCATTTTTTCGGGGAAGAAGTAGAACACCCAAATTTAACATGAATCAGCTGTCTCTCTATAGATTGCTCAAATTTGTCGGTTTTGTATTTTACACACACAAAGCCAGGAGTAACCCTAGTGCCAAGACTTCTACGGAAACCAGTGTTCTCTCCCTAGCTCTTCCCTCTCTGCTGGTCCTGAGTGCATTGGATGGACTCCAGAGCAGGGCGTGTGGAGTTTCTGGGACTGCGTGCCAACGTGCTCCCAGGACTTTGATGGGGTGACCTTGGCTTTGGGAATGAAGTGAAGGCAGGGGTCCAGCATCAAGGATGGGCAGCTGTGGGGGGAATAAAGCATTCCCTTTAATATAGCGGTCTGAGGAAAGGGCGGATGGGGGAGAAGGAGGGGGACTGAACAGGCACGCGGTTCAGACCTCTGATATGATCCGTGAGATGAGTGAGTGGACTGTCACGGTAGTGAGAGTGGTGAAGAGACACCAAGGCCCTGCTTGTGGATGCTCCTGACCTTCTCATGTACTGTTACTTAGGACTGCCTAAAAAATAAACAAAAAATAAAGATTGTGTGGCTAAGAGGAGTTGAGGTGTACAGGAACCAATGATGAGTTATGGTTATGTGTTAATCTTTGCGCCATTGTTAATTGACCCCTTTTAACGTGACTTAACATCGGCCAGTTTTAGCGTAACAACAGCGTGTAACTCAGGTTGTGGCAGCAAAGTTATACTTTTAATTAAGAAACGATAACATCATCGGTCAAACAAAGACAGCATACTGCTCCAAAGAATCCAGATTTGACACAGAAGGGACTTCACCATTGTCACGCAAGTTGCTTTCATTTGTTTATTAGATGGTGTTACTGCTCCAGGGCTTAACATGGGCTTTGCTCCAGTGCCTGGAAAGTAGCTCATCTGGTCCATAGGAGGTTCATGGTTCAGAGGTCATCTTCCCAGAGCCTAGGTCACTTTATCCCAGTGTCGGTCCTGGAGGCCCACTGTGTACGCTGTGTTTTAAAAACGCCATTGTTTGTTTGATATAGAAACCAGTATACAGAGTGGGCTTCTAGGGCCAGGACTGGTAAATACTGGCTTAGATGAGGTGTTTGCATGTAATTCTGAAGAACACACACAAAACTATTTCAAACCTCCAAACGTGTATGTTTATAATTCCAGGAAATTTCAAGGACTGCATAGATGATAACTCATTATTTGTGGAAAACAAGAGCTAGTCAAAAGGGCGTAGGAAAAACTAGAAAACTATCTAGCAACGAGCCATAGATTTTCTCTGCAAAGCACATTTGAATTGTGCTCATTTTCTAAAAGAAAGAAATGCTTTTTTAAATGATGTTTTCCTTTATTTTAAGCTCAGTCCACTTAAAGGAATGAAGGTAGACCGCTCCGATGATGTTTCCAAGTCAAAGCGGTTTCTTTTGACTGCTCCTGACTGCAGAAAAGGGACGGGCTTGTCGGAACGAGGCTTCTTCCAGTGCCTTGAGGCTTTCTGCGGCCGCTCCCCGTCCCACAAACACATGCAAATTCTCTCCAAATCACGGCCAGGACTGACCTCTAACCTGTGGCTGCACTCTGTCCTGAACTGGAAGCGCTAACCTGATGCTGAACCTTTTGTCTGTAGATCTGAATGAGTGCGGACTGAAGCCCCGGCCTTGTAAACACAGGTGTATGAACACCCATGGCAGCTACAAATGCTACTGCCTAAACGGCTACATGCTAATGCCCGACGGGACGTGTGGAAGTGAGTAATTTGTGTTAATTCATCTTTTAAAATTCCCTGTGAGTAGAAATAGTGGTTAGCCTCCTCTCAGTTTTATTAGAATTTTATTCGCTAAGTTATGATAAAATGCATTTTATTCCTACCACTCTATGATGCATTTATTTTTACAATCCCAACAGCAGATTAACTGCTTGAGAAAAACCCTCTGAGGTGAGTTTAGGAACTAAAAAAAAAAAAAAAAAAAAAAAAAAAAAAAAAAAAACCTTGTTCGGCAAAGGATGTGTAGTGCTTATTGCTGCCCTTAAGGAATACCCTTAAAAGTAGTGTCTGTACTTGTCACACCGTGCCTCCAGTATGAAATGATTCAGAGATTTTCCTCTCACCTTTACAAGTACAATGCTTTCCACAGTACAAAGTAAGCCTTTTCTGAAATGACTAATAATACAGTAGACGAGAATGTGGACAGCTTAATTGGAAAAGGATTTAAAAAAAACAGCATCTCAGCAATATTATTTATGATTCTGGGCCTTCTTTTACTCGTTCACTTAAGGCTGAAGATTGTTCCTATACAACCGGTCTGTAGCACATGTGCAGGGGCATTTTATGTGTCTGCCAAGGTTCTGTTAGTAAACAGGACTGCAAAAGTGACACAAAAATGTAATTAAAGTGTCCTTTGATGTTCTGCTAAGTCTGGGTGTCTTAGGGGTGATGTTTTCTCCACTCTAAAATTTTGATTTAGTTGTCATAGCGCAAAGCAGGGAATGTTACAATTCTCTTCCGCGTAACTTTCAGTTCTTTCAGTGTTCAGTGGCATAATACTTAAAACCCTGGTGGGTTAAGGTTTGTCCAACCAACAAGGCGGAGCTCCTATGCTGGGTGGTTAGTTACAGAAGAACATTGGGGAGGCAGGATTATGAATTGAAAAATCTAATTACAAGGCTGTGTTTTGCTTTCATGTTCAGCCCAAGGGTCATCTTTAGAATTACTGAAAGTGTTATCTTTTGTTAACTGAGGTTGCATGGAAAGACAGATATTGCTAACTGCCTTTAATCACGAGTTGCGTGTGTGCATATGTGTGTGTGTGTGTATATGTGTGCGTGTGTGTATGTTTGTGTGTGTGTGTGTGTGTGTGTGTGTGTGTGTGTGTGTGGGTGTGTCTGTGTGTACGTATGTGCATGTGTGCTTGCGTGTGTGTACATGTGTGCGTGCATGCGTGTGCGTGTGCGCATGGGTGCGTATGTTTGTATGTGCATTTGTACACGTCCAACCCACCATGGTCTTTTTTTTGGCCCAGATGCCCGTACCTGTGCCATGGCAAACTGCCAGTATGGCTGTGAGGTCCTTAAAGGTGAGGTGAAGTGCCAGTGTCCATCACCAGGGTTACAACTGGGCCCGGATGGCAGAACCTGTATAGGTATGTAGTGGTATTCCCTATTTTGACAGGAACAAAGAGCCCCAAGTTCATCTGTACTGTCTCACAACGCAATTCATGGTACCATTTCAATTTCCCATGTTAGCACACTGCTGGATCTAAATGATAACTTACATACAGTATAATGTTTATGTGCACAAACCATTCATGTACGGTTGTAACTAACTAGGTTAATGCATGGTTGTAGTTAACTAGGTTAATATATGGTTGTAGCGAACTTGGCTATACTTTCTTTGTGCCTGCATGTGGCATGACGAAGTGGCCCACCGCTATCCCAAACACACAAACACAGGCGATGTCAAACACATGCCATGCTTAACACACTTAACACAAGCAATACTTCCTGCTGGTTTCTTCTGACGTCTGTGTGCGACAATCAAATAAAATTTGTTTGGAAACTGCTGTGAAATCTGGGTCTGGGGAAAATCAAAGAGGGGCCTCGGGCAATGATAAGGAATGGGTGCGTGTGCGAAGCGGAGTCCTTGGTCTTCTTACCCTGCCACAGCACTGGCACACTAATGGTTTCCTGTATCTGTAACACACGCCTCCACTGTCAGGGAGCCTAATGAGCTTACCGCTCGGTTGTGTAGTGCCCAAGTCTTTCAGGGTGATGGAGAAGGAGGCGAGATTCATTTGGCCCACTACATAACATGTCAACGTTTGCCAGCCCCATACGCAATTGCTGAGGTCAATAAATCACTGATGGATTCTGGGAAAATTGCTGCGGTTGACAATCTATGTTTAGGCAACTGTGCTTTTGACTTCAGACTTAAAATCTGCACTACATCAATCAAATCCAGAAGGAGTTGTTTCTGCCGCAGGCGTTAGCACTTCTGAAATATGTTCAAGGCCCCTGTTTGGTTTGTGTATTATTATTATTTATTTTTCCTTAATTTAGCGCACCCTTATCCAGGATGATTTACAAGTTGAACAGTCAGATATCATTGCAAAGTTAAAGCCCATTCAAGTCCTCGATAAAGGAAGTTTTTAACTCTCACCAAAAGTCGTTCATTCTTAGCACAGTTCACCGCAACACTGGCAGATGATACACCAGTATCCAGTAATCCAACAGCTAATTCTAGCAGTTACATATATGTTATTATTACCGCCCACACGCTGATTGGCAGCTCATTCCACCATTGGGAGAAAAGCGTTGAGATAGCCTTGCACATGCATCTTGACAGGAGAGATTTTTTTACAGCAAGGTATTGAACAGCAGACAAGGGAGGGAGACAGATATGAAAGGGGGAGGTGCCCTGCTATCTAGGTAAGGGAGGAGAGCGGGCCTGAACAAAGGCTGAAGAGTAGCTGCATTGTGAGGGTCTCCCAAGGGTTAGGAGGTCAGGAGATAGGTAAATTGCATAGCCTGAAATAAAACCGGCCTGACTGGCAATTCCAGAGGACATCTGAGAGGGTTCTAGAGGAGAAGGGCTGGAGATTATGCTTTCTGTCAGTGAGGGACATTGAGTTGTCCAGGTGTTAGACATGCATTTATCGAAATGCATTTAACTAAAGCCAGCTGTAGTCAGTCACACTCTAATTACTATGGTTAACTAGGTAATGCTAAAGCAATGCAAAGTGTAAAAGTCTGCTGGACTAAACTTAGCAATGCAAAGTGTAAAAGTCTGCTGGACTAAACTTAGCAATGCAAAGTGTAAAAGTCTGCTGGATTAAACAGTAGAATTTGAAGCTAATGTGATGGCATGAGTAAATGTCATGAAGAAAGGTGTCACATGGTGAAAAAAAGTTCCTTCTTCTCGCTTCAGTCCTAGAAGAATATAGGAACACTAGGAGAACTGTAAATGGGCGGACCATGATTTTGTTCTTTGTAAAAACAATTTAAATAATGCACCATTTTATGTAGGTGGAGTGTTTTGATTAATGAGCTGTGTGATTTTTGTGCTTATTACAGAATTTGTTATTAATAATAGGCCCGGTAATTTCTAATTTATTCACTTTTGCATGGCGGTGCAATTTATCAAATGCTGAATCAAAACATGGAACCTACTGAGGTCAATCTTTTTATTTATTTATTTTTTTTTCACAAGGGCCCCTTCATGTAATAGCTGCCAAATATTCTGTGTGCGCGCGTATGAGATTAAAGCAGGGAGATAAATCTGCCCTGAAACCCGTGTATGCAGACTATCCAGGATTCATGCGTATCTTTGCATAGCATTTCCAGGAGCCGATCCCACGGCCCGGTGTCAGCAGTGCCGGATGGTGCTGATCAGGTGCAGCCCTCCGTAGCAGCAGGGTATTTATCCACCAATGGTTTTCGTGCCATGCCAAGTCTACGATTGTCCAGGAATAGTTCCGGGATCATAATAGTGAATTCAGCTTACAGCAAATGCCTCCCCATTCAAACAAATGCAATCCAATCGAGCATCTGTGGGATGGGATAGAACAGGGTAAATTACAGGGTATAAATGTATATAAATGTGCTTCTGGAGGTTTGTGTGCAGAGGCTGTGTTATAATAAACCTCTAAAACTGCTGAATTGGCACAAGGAAAGGGCTAAATAACGTATGGGGCTTGTGCAGGAATTAATACCACCTCACAGGGGACCCGTGCTTGCAACGCTACTGGAAGACAGTGAGCTGTAGCGTCAGGGACGGCTGACAAATAGCCTTTTTGTTTTCAGATGTGGACGAGTGCTCCGCGGAGAGGGCGGTGTGCCCGAAAACTCGGAAGTGCGTAAACACCTTCGGAAGCCACATCTGCAAATGCCACGAGGGATTCCAGCTGCAGTACACCAATGGGAAATACCAGTGCGCGGGTAATGATTGGCTCCGCGGCTGATTGGACCTGTCTTGCCAAACTGCCGGCCCTTATCATTAAAGCCCAATGGTTGCCTTGCCTATTCGTTCTCCAAGGCAACCATTTGGCTCTGATGAAAAGAATAAATTAGTTGAAAGCATCGAATTAGTTTGAGGCAAATTAGATGAGTATAAAATATAATTATGTAATTCATATCACATAATTACATTTTATTTAATTTTTTCACTGAAACAAACAAGCTGTTAACAATATCTGCATATAATTGACCAATTTCTCTCCATTATTTACTGGTTCTTCATTCTTAACAGCCTGCTTAGATTCATTTCTGTCTCATTAATGTAAAAGATCTACACTTCCTCCTTGTTTGTGTTTTCAATGAATACCATGAAAAAATAGGTGATACATGTGGAGTAACATGAAGAAAAATTAACATTTACACTAAATTCTGCATGTAAGTTATTTATTGTTGCACACAGAACAGGTATTTACTTTGCAACATATAAAATTGATCGGATCGAGTATTTTCTGCAGTAAGTACCCGTTTTGTATGCACCAATCGATATTGCATGAGAACGATTTAGTATTCGTTACTAAATCCGAGCTTTTGAAGGGAAACTTTCAGCCGAGGAAGCTGATCTACCACTGGTGCAGTGCAGGCACAAAGAGGTCGGGATCTCAGCCAGGTCCTCCTTGTGGGCGCCTGGCTACACCGTGGAGTGTGGGAGAGTGGCTCCACTTCCTGCCTGCAGTGCTTCGATGTCTGTCTCCTTTTAGATGTGAATGAGTGCTCTTCAGCCCTGGGCCGCTGTGGAGGCTTCTCCACCTGTTACAACACTCCCGGCTCCTACAGGTGCAAGTGCAAAGCAGGCTTTTGGGGATCGGGCCACCACTGCAGACGTGAGTCCTGTGCGTCTGTGGCCCCGGGGTCTGGGTGGTTCTGGGAGAGCTGCAAGACGTATTGGCGACGCAACGGTGCCGTAATGGTGACATTCCGGTGAAGTAACTATGACGTAAGGCTGATCTAACGGTGAAGTAACCGTGTGAACAGAAAAAAATGGAGGGAAAATAATCATCTTAAGTTTTTCATGTCTCTTTAAAACATAATGATAGGTTGTAAAACGCTCTGCCTGAGCCTTCAGTGATTGATTAATTTAGCCTTTTGACATCTTTGTGCTTTTTGTCCTCCGGGCATGTATCTGATTTCTTTATCTGACTAACGGCCGATTCACATCCATGTCGCTGCAGCCGTTCAGCTGTGGAGTAATGTTTGTAGGCGTTAGTTGCCAGCATGTTTTGCTGTCAGAGGAAGATTCAGCTGTCAGTTTTGCGTGATTAAAGAAAAAGTGACAGAAACTAAAAGGGCATGTGGCAGTGTTTAAATTTGGGAGAAGAGATGTGACAAGATGAGAGAGTTACAGCTTTATAAATCAAGAGTGACAGCAGCATAGATAACAGCTGTTGTGCGAGCATTGTAAGTAATAAGCGTGGGCATATTTAACCCAGGTAATTAGTGTGCGCACTCTTCAACACCCCCATGGACACAGAATATTAGCAGCTTTGATGACATGCATGAATAGTCAGTCAGCATATTATATTTTTTATGTGGCAGTTTTGGTCTTATGGTATGATATTATATTATCTAAACATCTGACATTTCAATCAACCATGCTATGTGGACAATTTCCATTGTTTAACAAATTGTTAGTTTCTGTGAGATTAAAAAGAGGCATTTTCTTTTCAGCCATTCCCAAGGTGGTCATAGTGCCTCCTAGCCCAGGGAAAAACACTTCCAAAAACAAGATCCCGGACTCTGATTTCAGAACCACGGCACCGCCCCCTGTACCGACCAAAAGAACCACCACCCTGCCAACAGCGACACCTATAAAAATAATCTCCCCTACCCCCAGTCCTGTCTCAACGCAGAAACCTCCCACGGCCTTGACTCAAACCCCGTCTGCCACCACACGCCCCCTTCCACTCACACCCACCCAAAGGCCTGCCGGACCAGAGGTCACCACCGTGGACAACAGGATTCAGAAGGAGGTCACTCAGAAGCCGAGGGGGGACGTGTATAGTAAGATCGCCTTATTTTAATCATTAGTCATTAAACCATTGTCGATTATTCAGAAAATCTCTTGATGGAATTGCTTTGGAGCAGAGTCGGTTATCCAATAGCTGCATGTGTAACCTCTGAAGCAGTGTTTAATTGAAGAGTCTTCCCGGACACTTCCATGATCATTCATAACTGTAAGCATCTCGATTTAAGCATCCCTAATGGATCTCCACAGAGCCATAAAAATGATCTAGATTTTATCAACTTGTGTCCTTGCCAGGTCTCATAACTCTATAGCTGAGTCCTGAAAATGTATCCTTAATAAACAGGATAGTTTATGCTGTCATTAATTTAAAAAAAGAAAAGAAAAATATTTCAGTGTGCCTTTGTCATTTAAAGACATGGCCACACATAATTTCACGACAATGATGTTTAAATAAAACAGTATCCATATAAGCTAATAGCAGTTAGTATGTTAGCTTATGCAGTATACGGAATTTCAGAGATTTTAAAACCACTAGAACCAAAGTATTAAAAAATAAAACCTTGACCTATGCGTGAAAGGTTATGAAAAACTCTGAGGTTCATTGAATTAGGGCCAGGGACCAATGCCTGGTTTAGGTGGCCTTTTATACAGTAGAACCAATGTGTCTTCATTGGCCCTTGTGTTACAGAAGATACCATGTGATGCATGCACTATTTGTGCTGGTGGTGGCTTGTACTCTCATGTGTTTTAATCTCAAAATCAGACATTATCATTCATTGGCCCGTTTGGAAGATTCAGGGGAGTTAGCAAACAGAAGAAACGTGTATAACATTAGTTGATAATAGCAGTTACATACATAGAGAATGTTGCAGGGATACTTTATTTCTACATTTCTACATTGCTGAACAAACTGAAGTACAAAAAACAACTGATCTATGTTTTTGAGTTTTTATTATTTATTTATCTTTCGTAGAAACAGTATGTTAAGAAATTACAGCAAGCCTGAAAAATGTGTTTTGTCTGTAGAATTCATACTTTAAATGAGAATGATTATTAGATTATAACTAATACAAACAGAAACAACAATGTCATAACATTCTAAACTAAAATCAAAATGAGCGTCACCTTTTTCAGTACATTTGAATACAGAATAAAATGGTCTATACAGCACAGCACAATTTGCTTCTTCAATTTACTACAGGCACACCACATTTCTTGCCCCTGTCTAATGTAATCACACAGTTTAATATTGATATTAAAACCATTTTCTTTCAAGAGATTATAAACACAAAAATAGATACAGCTCTCTGTGTTTTCTCTTAACTAGAGAGCTGACCTTTTGAAGTGATTAAGGCAAAACGATAGTGAGGATACGATCGTAGTCTTCCTGCAGATTTCATGGACACAGCTAGGAGAGAGGGGCTTATAGACTGGAGGTTGATAGCGTTTACTCTTGATCTTGCATCAGAGAAAGACAAGTCCCTCCCCTCCAAAATCCCCAGACAGCAGCCCCAAGCTGCCTTTCACAAGTGGTTAATTTACCACCGCAAGACCTCATCTCAAAGTAAGACCTTTCCGAGATGGATAGAATATTCCATACTGGGAGCTGGTTTGTGAAAGAAATGATTTCATCAGGAGCCCAGCGCCCTGAAGAAAATGAGGATTCCGCAGCCCTGGCCCGCGTGTTTCCTGCATTCATCCTAATGAAGGCTGAGCCGCCCAGAATGCTTATAAATAATGACACAGCTTCAAGGCTCCATATTGATTCCTAGGTTAACTTTCAATACCAGTGTCTGTTAAAGGGGATCTTACAGAGACCGGACAGGATTAGTGGGCTGATGGGCCCCAAAGGGTACTAAGTAGGTATTGCAATAGCTGGATTTATAATCAGTGTGTGAAGGAGTGATTTTGTGTCTTTAATCATGATTGTTTGACATTTAAGAGATTGCATTACAGGGTGTTGTTGGAAGGCTGGGGACAGTTTTTCATATATATATAAACCATGTACCAGCACTTTGTTATTTACTGTTTTTCATTTCTTAACAGGAAATGATTCCAGCCTTTAATCTAGCCTTGAAGAAGAAAAGAAGCTGGATAGTCTACTGATAACATGTTTTTTTTTTCAGTTCCTCGAAATCATGGCCAGAACAATGTTTTGGGCCCTGATTTTGACATTGAGCTGGGTTACACTACAGGCGAAGTGTCAGATGACTCAGGTATACATTGCACGCAGTATCTGAAAGCTCATATTTATCATAAACTATTCCTATCTGAAGGTTATATTGAAAACAAACTTTTCAAAGCAAAAAAATTAAAATAATCTAGCGATATTTTAGAATTATATTCTCAGAAACAGTCATGTTCATCATGCCAGAATCATGTTAAAAATGCCCTACCGATTCCCAACCAATTGGAATTGTAATAGTAATCTAGATAGTAATAATACATAAATAGATTTATTTAAATAGACACACTGGTTTGTTGGTTTGGATTAGCTTGTCAAGTATCGTACATGTGTCATTTTCCATTAATTAAAATTTTTCATACACAGGTTTTAAATTGGTTGATGAGAAATGATAAACTTCTTTAGGTGTAATATATATACACACACACACACTATATTGACAAAAGTATTGGGCCACACCTCTTAATCATTAAATTCAGGTGTTTCATTCAGTCCCATTGCCACAGGTGTATAACATCAAACACCTAGCCATGCAGTCTGGCTTTACAAGCATTTGTGAAAGAATGGGTCATTCTAAAGAGCTCACTGAATTTGAGTGTGGTACTGTAATAGGATGCCACTGTTGCAACAAGTCAGTTCGTGAAATTTCTTCCCTCCTAGATATTCCACATTCCACAACTGTAAGTGGTATTATTGCAAAGTGGAACCACAGCAACTCAGCCACGATGTGGGAGACCACGTAAAGTTACAGAGCATGGTGCATAAAAGTCGCCCAACGCTTTGCTGACTCAATAACTGCAGAGTTCCAAACCTCCTCTGGCATTAACATCAGCACAAAAACTGTGCGCCGGGAGCTTCCTGGCATGGGTTTCCATGATTGAGCAGCTATATGCATGCCTTACATCACCAAGCACAATGCCAAGCGTCGGATGGAGTGGTGTAAAGCACGCCGCCAGTGGACTCTGGAGCAGTGGAAACGTGTTCTCTGGAGTGACGAATCATGCTTCTCTACCTGATGGACGAGTCTGGGTTAGGCGAATGTTTCCTGCCTCACTGTATTGTGCCAACTGTAAAGTTTGGTGGAGGATAATGCTATGGGGTTGTTTTACTGGGGTTGGCCTTGGCCCCTTAGTTCCACTGAAGGGAAATGTTAATGCTTCAGCTTACCAAGACATTTTGGAAAATTCTATGCTTCCAACTTTGTGGAAACCGTTTGGGGAAGGCCCTTTTCTCTTCCAGCATGACTGTGCCCCAGTGCACAAAGCACAAAGGTCCATAAAGGCATGGTCCTGACTCCTGTGTGTGTGTGTGTGTGTGTGTGTATATATTCAAGAAAGTTGGTATCTAATGACTTTAATTTTCGAAAGCTAGCACACTAGCACACTGGTGACACAGGTAGGATTGGATACAAAATGGTTTTCATTGGCTTGAAGATGAATTGTAAATCCTTTTCATAAAGCCACTTTAGAATGCCCTATGGCATGATTCGCCTGGAACACAAGATGAGCAATGAAAGCTGACAAATTTAGATCTCGATTTTGAATACATTTGAACACCTATCTTCTCTCAGTGTACCCAATCTGCCGTTATTATAATTTTACAGAGATCTAATTGGATAATGCTTTGTAAGTGGAATGAGAGATGTAGTTAATCTATAATTTCACGGCTGTTGAATTTTTGAGTGAGTGACAAACTGACGGAAATGTATATCTTTGAAAACCAATTAAGCCAACCAACGTTCAGATAAGTGAAGCTTATTCATTTTCCCAGGGAGGGCATTAAAGATCAGCCATAGGTTTCTGTTCTGTCATGTTATCAGCAGGCAGACCTCACAATTCTCCATCCCTACAGATTTTCAAATGATTCTTCTGCTAACCTTAGCTGTTATTTTCAGATGCTGGATTTCTGAGCTGCACCTTTGATTATGGCCTTTGTGGATGGATCAGAGACAAAGAAGGAGATTTGCACTGGGAAACAACAGCAGATCCTTCAGGTAAAATGCCTGCATCAATCACATTCTGTAATTGTGGAGTACCAAGACCTGGAATTACTTCTAATGATTTCCCTATTTTTAAACTGCAGTACCATATCGATCCATGTGATGTTGCTGATTTCACGTTATGTTCACGTCACGCGTGCCACAGAAACCCTGGTTTCCAAAACTTGCTTCTGCTAAAGTCAAGATCACACTCCATAAACAGTTACACCTGCAGAGAGAGGGATAAGGCAATCTGGTTTTGACAAATCTCTGTAGCACAGAGGGTTGGCTGATGTATAAGCAGGGCTGATCGACAGACATTCCGTGACAGTTCTATTCAGCTTAGGGGCTTTTGAGTTGCAGACGAGCGTCTGAGCTATGACTGAAAAAGATGCAAGCACCCAGCATGTTGGAGATACCTCTATCCTGTCTCTATTGTCAGTCACGTTAGGCTCAAGATTACGTAGAATATAAAAGTCGACTATCGTAGCTGAGTAACTTCTGGCTTTAATATTTTTATAGGACGTTATATCCAGTTCTGTCCTAATAGGCAAAAGGATAATAAAGGTGGGCGCTCACTGAAAATTGCAGGTGGGAATAGATTTGTTTGCAAACAGCTGTTCGATGTCATTGACAGGGGGGAAGTATCTGACGATACCCAAGGTGGGGGGAAAGAGGACTGGGCGCGAGGCACAACTGGTCATTCCACTGACTGAGCCCTGGAACTCGGGCAACCTGTGCCTGTCCTTCCGCCACAAGCTGGCCGGCCACCATGTGGGAGTGCTGCAGGTGATGGTGAAGAAGGGGAGGCAGTACAGCCCATCCATGTGGGGCCGGACGGGGGGCCACGGCTGGAGGCACACCCAAATCTCACTGTGGGGGACTGGGCTGGAGAGCGTGAGTACACCCAGTGGGAGTGCGGGAGGGGAAGGGCTTTTGATATAGTGGTGATCCCAGGACTTATTAACGTAATTTACGCCTGTCCGCTATGCAGAAGCTGTGGTTCAGATTTTTCATGGGTTTATGCTCACAGCGGATATTTTTGATTTGCATATAGTTTCATTTTGCCTGTGGTGCTGTTTTCAGGTGATCCTGAAGGGTGAGCGTAGGCGGGGTAGGAGTGGAGAGATGGCAGTGGATGACATCAGTCTGAGCAGAGGGCCTTGCACGGAGGAGCACAACTTGAGGAGACTTTAAAAGAGAACCAAAAAGAAATCCGGTCAGAGTGATTGTCTCGCTTCAACAACTGAGCTCTGGGCCAGCAAAAAGGCTTCACAGCCAGAGTGTCTTTGGAGAGAAATGAGCTGTTCCAAATGAAAGCCCCGTCCCCTCCCCCATCCGTGGGTCTGTTTGTTATGCGATCTGTGCATTCTCCATCAGTACAGAAGGCGTCCCTGAATGTCAACACAAAGTGTGACCACTCACATCACAGGGAAGCATACAGAGTCATGTGTTTAAAACAGATGCCATGCACATGTCTGGGCACTGAATATTTAACTTTCTGTGACCTAACCCACCCTAATTTAGTGAGGTTGTTCTCAGCCTTTAAGCCAACTGCATTTACTGGTAAATCAACAACCCAGTACGGATAAACCACAAACTTACAAGAATATGTAAATATGACATTTCCACAGGGGATAAACTGAAAACTGCAGGCCTCGGTAAAAACAAATAATACAATAAAATGAATTCCATTAAAACTGTAATAAAGCTTAATAGTTTATTAGAACTTCATCCATACGCGTTAGTATAGCGCAGATTAATAGTCCAAGGCCCGTTTTGTTTATATTACAACGCATACTTATTTAATAGAGAAAGATGCAAACAATTCTAATCCCAGGTACTGCTGTGTACCTAAAATTTTGTAATGATAGTTTCGCTGAAAATCGCCCACTGCATAATATTTAAATATGATTAGCTTGGTACCATGAGTAGTTTTTATACTTACCATATAAGGATAGTAATAATACAATGAAGATCCATCAGTCTTTATTTATTATTTATTTCCCTTTCACAGGAAGTTGTGTACCGAGAAACATTACAAAACTGACTTTTTTTACACAATTGTAACGACAACCGAAGGTGTCATTATGCTTAATGGAGCGTTTGAGTGAAGCCTAATTCCATACCTTTGTTTAGAATGCCTGTTTCTATGTGCTTTGTTCTGTCTTTTATTTATTACTCACACAGTATATTACTGTAAATGTAGCCATATTAATACATTTTATAACACATTTATTCCAATATAAATTTTAAGGTATGGTCAACAACATTTATGTGATGCGTCAATAAGAACATATGGAATCGGCAAGACCCACATGGACATTCTTTCTTCTTCATAGGAAATTATTTAACAAGACAAGTTTTATTATTTAAACAATTTATGATTTAAACGAGAAGAGAAGACCTGCTTACTTTAGCTTTTAATACAAGCTATAACACAAATTATTAGTTTCTTTGAGACTATATATATATATATATCTTGTTCATATTATCAACATTCACATGCATATAATTTTAATGTGAGTTCTGGAAAAGAATTTGTAAATCATATAGTCATGCACGTTCCGTCACTGTATCAGCTGTCAGCTATTGTGTTGCAAAATGCCGGGTGCCCCCACATCAGGCATTTAATAATTTCCATTAAGATTTAAGCACCTGCTTTCGTTTGTTGTTTGATTAGTTACCAGCTGTTACTAGACTGCTGAGCATTCACAAGTCTATTTCTGAGGTGAACCTGTGTGGTGAAGACCGATCTCTGATGGAGACAACCAGTTAATTAAAAATGCATAGTAGTGTGGTTAGTGTGATTTTTGTTTAATCAGGTTCCATTTATCTATTATAAGGACTTTGATGAAGATCTGATCATATTTTAGGTCAAATTTAAGCAGAAAAACAGAATATCCTAATGGGTTCACAAACACTGTCTCAAGGCTGTATATCTGTGTGTCTACATTTATATACAGGCACTTATAAATATAAATATATTATAAAATATTTCATTCGCACAGGGTCAGCGTTTTGAAAAACAGATCTTGATGAGGAACTGAAGCATAGCCAGATTCTATTGCCTCACTGTAAAAGATGTAATGCAAACACAGGCTTATAATCTTATTACTCATTACCGCAAGGACAGGAAATGCCACAAGGACAGGACTACGCTGGTCGAATAAAAGGTTAGGCCTCGGGGAAATAAAAACCTAATGCTTATCCAGGTTTGACAATGGGGTCTTATTTAGCTGCATTTGTGTTTCTAATCACTAATATTTGTGTGCTATTTTTTGTTGTTGTAAATTAAAGTATCATTCTCCAATTGCTCGTTCCCTCATTCTCTCACTTAGAAAAAACTGGTGTTTCAGAGGAGTACAAGAAACTCCTTTTTTACTAGGTTTAGTTTGTCCCAAGTAGTACTCAATGTGAAGATAAGGAAGACAACAGAACTTGTTAGCCTTTTAAAAAAAGTAATAAAAAATTTTAAAAATGTACAAAATTACCTAATGGATACTGGTCGATATACGTATTAAACCGGAAATTATTGTGTCCAGAAATAGCTATTCCTTAAACATTTTCTACTTCTATTACTCGTTGCAAAATACAAAACAAAAAAGTATGTATGAAAAATATTTCATTATTTCTCAAACCCCTGACAGAGTTCCCCATGCATTTTAGAGCTTTTCAGGTCATTTATCAACATATTAAAAATAGCACCAATAGAGGCCATGAATCCGGACCATTTTTCAAGACAGCTTATAATGAAGACAAATCCTGTACCAGCAAATTTTGATGCAGATTTTTTTCCATTGTCAGTGGCTAAACAGCTGGAAAGAAACACAGCTGCATTCGATAACTGTGATTTGAAATTCGACTGAAAAGTGATTTAGTTCCTTTATCAAATTTGACATTGAATATTACAATTTCTTTCTTTATTAAAACAAGTGTGTGTGTTCATAGCTTTAGTTTAGCTACTGAATCTACTCCCTGTGCTGTATGAGTGGATGTTTGTCTTTTGGCCATAGATTCTTTAATAAAAAGGAGAAAGCTGCGTGGTTATGGACTCCTTGTCTTTGTGCCATGGGAGTACAATGTCTGATATGTTTGGACCCGTTTGGACAATGGTTCTCACAGCTGTGTTCACACAAATCACGGTATAGTAATAAAAATAATAATAATAATAATGGAACACACTACTTTAATACTTTTTTTTTGGTCAGGGCAGCCTCTGTTTGGACCCAATCTAGGTATAAATTATACATTGGACCTAACGTGTAAACTAATCCGGGGCTGTGATTTATAATCTCTGCCCTTGTCGGGTGAAGACTTATCTCTGATGGAACAATGTTATAGCACTTCTGTCTCACTGCCTATATAAGAAGATCTCCTATAAATTAATCTCAAGGTAGCTAAAATATATGAGCATCCCTTTAATTGTCCTATGATGGATCAAACAGGTTTAATCATTAATGTTGTGCAGAGGAGAATGACTAGGGTTTGACCCGAGCAGGAGAGGAGTGGGGCTTGCTGAAGAAAAGGGAGAAATAGAGAGCTTACTTTGACATTTCACTTAATGAAAACCTAACAGCCTCCCCCTCAGACTCCCCAGGCTTTTTCAAAAAAGGTGTAAATGGTTTACTACTCTGGAGTGTTACTGACAGAGTCTGAACTTTTAAAATCCTTCAGTTGGAAAACGACTACACTCCCATGCTGGAGCACAGAAAGCAAGTCCAATCACCATATGGCCAACATATTTGGAAAAATTAAGTGATTAAGTGCGTCACACTTATTCTGAGTTATTCCTTATTTAGCTGTGTGCGGGGTTCTGCTCTAACTAATTTGTACTTTCGTACCTTATACACAAGATCTTGGTTGGCTAACCTTGCTCTATCTATTTTAACACAGCGCTTTGAATATATTTGATGCTTCGACTTTTCAACATCAGCGTCAAACGTTTCGACATCAGCTTCAACGTTTCAACATCCACTACAACGTTTTGACATTGTTATAACTTTCCGATATCGACTTCGACACCTCAATGTTAGCATCAGAGTTTCGACATCAGCTTCACCGCTTTGCATCACTCCGACTTCAGCTTAGACACTCTGAATTCACTTCAATGTTTCGACATTAGCCTCAATGTTTCGACATTGGCTTCGATGTTTCGACATTGATGTTTGACATAAGCTTCGACATTTCGACATTGCTCTGAAGTTTCAACATCAGCTTCGATATCAGCTTCAAGGTTTAACATCGCTTCGACATCAGCTTCAACGTTTCGACGTCAGCTTTAATGTTTCAACATCAGCTTCGACATTTCGACAGACAGCTTTGGCGTTTCGACATCAGCTTCAACGTTTCAACATCAGCTTCAACGTTTCAACATCAGCTACAACTTTTCCATATTGGCTTCGACACCTCAACATCAGCATCGGCTTTTCAATGTCAGCTTCAGTGCTTTGACATCAGCTTAGATGCTTGAATTCCACTTCAGCGTTTCGACATTAGCTGCAATGTTTCAATGTCAGCTTCGACATCAGTTTTGATGTTGCTTTGACGTTTTGACATCAGCTACAACTTTTCAACATCAGCTTAAATGCTCCGTTCGCCTAGGCAGAAAAGGAGGCGGCACCGGTAAAGATCTATGTTTTTCAATGGCAGCAGAAATGCCTGATATTAATTACAATTGTATTTAATGCAGTTAGAGGTTTGTTGGAGTTCTGATCCCACGCTTAATACAGGAAAACATTTGTTAAACATTCTCAAAGGGATTTGTGCGAAACGTATTCCAGGAAAAAAAAAAAGGAATAAATTAAATTCACTGCCTACCTTTTCATGATTGTTCTGCTGTTTCTTAAAAGAAGCTGATTTATTTTATCCTACTTCTAAGAAGATTACTTATGATCCATTATCAACATTAAAATATGGTGATAAGTCTTTTAACCAATAGGAGTTTGAAAACCAAATGGCAAAATATCTTTGAATGTGTGTATCGTAATTCAGGCCATAAAGGAGCTTAGACTCATTGATGACACGCTGAGGAAACAGCTTTCCGATTAATTTCTTAACTCCTCTCACTTTCTCGCGAGTAGCGCAGCCGTGTTAAATAATTTAGGTCAGAGCAGTGGTCTAAGAAAAGCAGGCCATAGCTGGTGTGTGGATCGATTTAACCAGGACTCTCACTCAGACCAACATATGAAGGTTTTAGCATAATGTATCCGTCACACCCCTGGGCTCTAGGGTCTAATAACAAGCAGCTGAAGAAAAAGCATCTTGGAACTAAGAAAAATGTAGGAAGAATGACCGCCTACCCTCTGGTTGTCATACTATTGTGGAGGTCACAGTACCCCGATTTCAGAAATATAAATGATAAAAATAAATAAATAAATCAAATGCTCATCTCCTTGGAGACGGGAGTTTGTAACAAGACAAACTAAGCATTCTGCTGCTTTGTCTGGCATTTGGGCACGAGCCCAGACACAATAGATTGTGCATACTTTGGGGGCTGTACTAGAATACCTTCAGGACTTCTGAAATTCGTAAACAAGCTCCAAGAACAGGACAGCAACCTTCAGAATGGATGT
The DNA here is from genome assembly GCA_025775065.1 of Hiodon alosoides. Lineage (NCBI taxonomy): Eukaryota > Metazoa > Chordata > Actinopteri > Hiodontiformes > Hiodontidae > Hiodon > Hiodon alosoides. The sequence continues at coordinate 22,382 of JAOYSI010014413.1, read as the reverse complement.
CATCGAGAGCCAGAGGCATAGTCTGAGGGCAGGTGAGTGAAAACCGCCGGAATGCAAACTGGGGCTGCTAGAGGCCATTCGAATGGAAACTCTACAATCTGCCAGGGGACTGTGGTGTTATTGCCTTCGAGGCTGAATTCAATCACTGGTGTGTCTGAGCAGTGCCGCTGTCCTGTCAGTTTAAGGCACTAAATACGAAATATATGGCGCGAGGACAGCACATTTAAGGATGATATGGGGGAAGAGAAGCGTCCATTCTGAGCTTCTTTTTTCCGGCAGGGGTTTTCTTTTTCTGCAGTGCCTTGTAACAACCTGTTTGTAAAATCAAATAAAATTTGATTGGTCATAGTACTCTTTAACGGGGCAACGGAAGCTATCTCCACCACAGTGTAACATGAGACCACCACAGCACCAGTGGGTCAGACCCACGAAACCTCTACAGTAGCTGATCTTAAAAGCTAAGATCACATTGCCTCCCAGAAGAAGCAATGCCAGAATCAGACAATGTTTTGCAGCTTAAACAAAAGACGTGGTTGAAACCGAATCCTTGCTTTTACTGTTTTAGCAGTACAACCACTTCCAACCATCTCTGGCACTCACAGGGATGCAGATTATGCCATTATATCAACTAACACCTTCACAATGTATGGAAGAACCCATGCATGAAGTGTCTGAATTAGCGCCTTTAGTGAAAATGACTTCCAATTAACAGCACACGTGACTAAACTGAAATATCCAATGTTGTGATTCTGTGCTTAAACCACGCAAACCGCTTAAACGTACAGCTCCCACCAGATACTCCTAGAAACAGCTATTCTGTGTTTTGCTTCCTCCAATGGGAGACTGCCAACCCCTCTTATACTTTTTTGCCCCATCACTCCTTGTAATTAAGCCTGTGAACCTCCATTTCTCTTGCCTGCAGATGATGGCTTTAGTGTTATGTCAAAATAAATAAATTAATTAAAAAAAAATTTTTTTTTAAAGGGTTGGTTGAACTCCTTCAAATTGGCCATGAGGCCACTTTATATGTTTCTCTTCTATTTGGCTTTGTGATTTAATGTCCAAATACAGACAATCAGCTAAGAGATTTATCCTTCAACAAAGTGAATTCACAGAGTAAGTCACTATGTGGTTTGGAAACTGAATTTATTTTGTGACTAAATATATATTAAGAGTTTGACACATGTTTTATAATAAAATACAAATGGGCTCACCACACACCTTGGCAGATGAAATAAGACAGACATGATGTTAATTGCCACATTTACACCTTTGCCTCAAACATTTTTTTAAATGGGAATAAAAATAAATGGAAATAGAAATAAGGTAGATCTTCAGGAGGAGTCAACTTTAAGTCAGAACTTCAGCTTTAAGTCAGAACTTCAGCTTTAAGTCAGAGCTTCAGTTTTAAGTCAGAGATTCAGCTTTTAGTCAGAACTCTGGCATTAAGTCAGAGCTTCAGCTTTAAATCAGATTTTTTTTGTGTGGCTTTTTATAATTATGTTTACACTAATCTGCCTTTAGATTGAATGTTTTTGGCCTTGGAAAGCTAAATCACACTTTCAAAATATCCATGAACATACAATTTTCTTCTCCTGGGGTATAGAAGAAAATATATATATCCTTAACTGCTTAAATGTTCTGAATAGTAAGCTATGTGGTGTCACAAGATGGCTCTTCTGAGAAGATGCATCTATCTCCACCTGAATGTCAAGGTGAATTAACGACATGCATGATATCTACATCGTAAGTCCTTTCCAAAAAGAACCTTGACCTCATGGATTGAACCTAAGCCAATTGAAGCAATAGAGTACACTGTGTAAACAACCGCAGTTGCGAAACGTAAAAAAATCAGGATCTGAAATCTGAATGTAAAATTACATTCCGGCAATCAAAATGCAGTGAAGAGGATATAACTACCACGAGAGCCGGCCAACCAAGCTTGTTTTTATTGTTTCTTGTGCACAAAGTAATTTGATGAAATGTCAAATTAACTGAATTTCGGTCTGCTGAGACAAATGCTGAAAAACAATAACTCTTCTTTTGTAGCCCACGCCATTCAAGCGCTCCATGGAGTCTTCAGCTGCACGACTGTAATGATCCCATGACGCTCCCTTAAGCATTCAAAGAGATCTGGTTTAGGATCTTTGCTGATGAACAATAGTGTCCCCTGTGCCAATTAAAAGGTTCAGGCGATGCGATAAAGCTGAGGTGTGTAAAGTAAAGGGGAAGCTCAGAATGGGGGACAGTGCAATAAAGGAAAGTGTATTTGAGAGCTGAGGTTCGATTGAAATTCTGGGATGAAAAACAAATTTCTGCTGAGAGGCTCCTGCTCTGCTCTGAAATAGATTTTTTGGGAACTTCCAACTCACTGCCAACTCGGTAAATGCAGGGGGAAGAGCCTCTCTAGCTGATCAATGGAGCCAGAAATATAAGTTGCCAGTGAAGCTCGGTGGAGCACAGCCAGGTTGAAGGGGGCATCGGCCACAGAGAAAACGGGCTGTGTCCTGAGAGAAGAAAAAACGTATAGTTAAACTCTGCTGACGGACGTTCTCCCCAGGTTCACACAAACGTAGCTTATGTAAATTTCAGCTCCTGACATCTCTGGTGCCTGTGGTTATAGCAAGATTTCAAATTTCATAAAAGTAAGATGGATTCTAGTTCCTCACTCTAACCACTTATGATAAGGTCATATCTTTTTTTAGTAAACTCAGATAATTAAATGTAGCTTGCAAGGCATATTGCGAGGAAACCAAAGGAAGGGAATTTAAGATCCGGATGTCATATTTTTCTTTAGAATTTTAATGAAATCAAATCTCAGAATAGATGATCTAACCAAATCTATCGTTTGAAAATAGCTACAATTTGCTTGGGAGAGCATTCAGATGTTCACATCAGGAATCAAATCTTTTAAAAAAAGACAAAAATTATGAGAACTCCAAATTAAATCTTGACTTCTGAGAAATTAGCTAGATAATTATTTTATTTATTTTTTTTAATTAGGGAGCTTTACAAAGGTGTTAAGTGTTCTGCAATGTATTGAAAAATGAAAAATGGAAAATGATCAAAGTGTTTATGCTGTGGAGAAGGCCAGCCATTGGAGGGAACAGCTGCGTGGCGAGGCGTTACAGAGCAGGAGTGAGAGAGTTACAGCAACAGCAAATGCAGGTGAATGCAGTTACCATACCATTAGGATGGTGCGATATTTACATACAATGTAGTATTTCTAAACAACTGTCGCTGAAGTATACCGGGCACCTATTTAGAAACTAAACGACAACGTTGTTGTCTCTCACTTCAGAATGAAGGATGGGATTTTACTGTGGAGGAAAGGGTCCAGATTGCACAGACCCAAAGCTATCTCTCATTTAGAACAGTGTCAAGCCCCTTTTTACGAAACCCGACTGCTGACATACCATTTGTCGCAGTTCTAAGGGAAACGCTCGGAAGACTACGCAGACAGGGAGACCGTGAATAAGTATACCTTACTGCCGTGGCAGGAAATTGACCTTCATGAGTCTTCATGCCTTCCATTGTCTATCTATTGATTTTTTAGTTTTTTAAACTTTACAATGATAATCCCTATGAATCCCAGCATAGATAGCATGAAAATTTGATTTAAGACATTATTTACTTTACTGTCAGCCTAGGGATACCCATCAAGATCCTCAACCACAATTTCCTTGTCAGCTTACGGCACTGATCTAACCTTGTACAATGGGTTCAGGCAGTCTTAAAGATAAAGTTGGCAATTCGGGTGCTGTTGTCTCAGTAATTACAGTGACGTCAAGAACCAGCTTTAAGGGCATACAAGGGCAATATGAAACTCTGAAAACATTGTTTTGACGGATGTGTCCACAGCTTTGGCGTCTTCCATTAATTCAAGCCTGCAACTGAAAACATAGGTTAAAGGACTGAAGGTACCGTATCTGCCTCAAAGCTAGGCTGTTTGAGCAGGGGGGAAATTGGTGTACGTCCATGTCTGTATCAAGTATTGACAATAGCTTTTTCTTACACAAGAGTTTAAATTAATACATTTTCCTCCACACTATTCCTGTTAACAAATGAGACTCGGACATTACATGGCTGTTTTTAATTTTGCTTAGGCAAGGAAAAATAATGGGCAGCTATTGCTGGACTGTCAGGTTGTCTTTCAGCAGTATCAAAGAAATGAATCTTGGCCATGGCCTGTATACCCTCATCACTCACACGCTAACCTGCATGTCAGACTGTCTCTGACCTCTCCTGGGACTGCCATCCAGGTTCACTTCATAATTAAATATTTGTTCTGCCCCGCCCTATATGCTGTGAATGTAAATGTTTTCAGAATCAACCCATCAAAAAATAGGTTTGAAAGCCCTATTCTAGCTCTCAGCCCTATTTTTTTGCACAGGTCACTTCAGGGGCTCCGTATAATCTTAACATAATACAATATAAACAGTTGAGACAAGCCACTTCAGAATGAAATCAAACATCCCACTCTCAGCGTAGGAGAAGCATCCCAAAAAGTAGGGGACAAGGGCCGTAGTTATCCAGCCTGACGATGTGGGAGTAACCTGAGGCTCACTGTTTCTTCCTCCTAAACCTCACTGATCCCCCACTGGAGATCCAGAGACCGTAGCGAGAGAGACATTGTGTGGGGCGTGAGTGAGAGAGAGCGTGACCCTGAAACCACAAGGCAGTACATTCTTTCCACACTCTACCAGTAATTACACCAGTACCAGTACTTCCACACACTACCAGTACTTCCACCAGTATGTATAACTTTGCCACCACTTCCCTCTAACCACACAGAAAGATGTTTACAACAGCCGCTCTGTTTCTATCAGAAATCTTTATCTAATAGTGAGGTTATCAACCATTACTAATATGTGAATATGTACCTTTTGTAAATACATAGTTTCAGTCTAGAATGAACTTTTAAATGTATTATTAAAAAAGAAAATTAAAAAAATAATGCATTTCTTTTAGTGAGGATACACTGCCTTTTCTACATAAATTGGCCTTAGTGTATTCATTTTGCTATTTTGCTAAACATAAAACTCTGCAATGAATATGTACACTATCGGGAATAACAAGGTTTGACTGCAGTACATTATACAGTAAATTACAAGGCTGTGATAACTAAGAACTGAGCACCCAAGGTACATGTTACTCTGCTAAGAAAAATAGTTTGGAGTCTTTTCATTTGCACTGTAGAAAGTCTGTAGAATCGGTTAGCTGTCTAGCAACCAAAAATGTGCATCCCAGTATTAACACAAAGATTACTCCAGGGCATAGGGTGCACAAACACCTTATTCTTCACAGAATGAAGGTAGCCCACTCACTGAATGTGTCTGAGTTGTGACACTTTCTCGTGTCTCCTGTCTCCTAATTAATTTGCAGCAGCCTTCTATAGTTTGGCAAGACAGTGAGAGTTATTTTTAATTGTTTGAAGTGAGCCTTTTGGAAGTGTATAGATCGGATGAGAAAATTAGTTGGAGGCAGAGTTTGACATAATAATGATCAATAATGACAACCTCCAGGATGGAGTTATGAACAATGGGTTGACAGGAAACAGATGCTAATTGGGGTCAGTGCTCATTGACAGCTAACTCCATCTCATCAGTTTTCCAAGAAAACAATTTTGCTTTAGAAAACAATTAACCTTGCGCCATGTGTGGTAAGGGTCTCACCCCATGGAAAAGGGCTTCTGACTTTTCACTTTGCTATGATATTTGTCCAACATGAGATCTGGTCTGCACATAATAGACACCAGCAGGAAGTTTAATTTTAAATATCCTGGTTCATCCTCTCAGCCATGCAAAGCTAAACAAGCAAGCAGCAAGGATGAGAAAGACCTTGAAGAAATTACACCTTCAAAGGGATATTTCCTGGGTGTTTATAAGGAAGAAAACATGATGACGTTCACTTTTTTTGTTGAGTATATTGGCAGAACGTCCGTTAGTAGTTCAGAGATTATGACTAACTGGAGAATTGTGACCAGCTATGAATAGCTACAGAAGGACCGTCACTTTAGCGTGTCAGAAGCAGCTAAGATGCAGCAAAGAGGAGATGTTTTACGACACAAACCATACGTGATTATTCTGTGACTGTGGCCAAGATAATGACTTCCCATGGCACCAGAATGTCTGCGTTGGTGTTCATCCAGTTCTGCTCCCCCATCCCGGCCAGTGGAATGGTCTTGGGCCAGTTATACGGTAGATTCCTTCTCTGATGAGCCCTTGTCCTTGCTCATCCCAGTTCTGAGAAACTGCGGAAGCTATCCGCCGGAGTAAAGCAAATTGATTTTGAGAGGCAGTGCAAATGGGGGGCAGTTCCGACCATCACTTTAAAAACACATATTTTACAATGGATTCTTTAACCTCTGTAGAGCAACCATGATATTGATTTGATGGAAGCTTGTTAGCTTTAGATGTGTTATATTATTGATACATAATTAGTTTTTACTTTTAAGGTATGTAATAATCTGGTAATCTGAACAATGACAAAGTTGTGCAAATACTGGGAATTAGGCATGAGCGTGGAGACCTAGTTTAGGCCCTTATGCTTTTATTTGTGCCAGATCTGTCTGAATTAATGAAAACTCTGAAAGCCTGTAAACCTTTTATGCCTTATTATCCTAGGAGAATCCAAGATCAACAAATGTTAACACAAACCAGTGTGTGTCTTTTTACAGTCCAGCTACCTGTATTGGTAAAAACGCATGAGACAAGAACCGGAAAAAAAATACAGCACTAGAAACAGTCAAGAGCACATAAACACAAATAAGCTGTTAAACGTTTTGTGAGCTATAAAAATATTCAAGATCAGCGGCTTTAGCCTACAACGTTATCCTACAATGGTTAGAGCTGGCTTCTAGCGTTAACAATGTATGTAACCTGAATGCAGTGAAGTGATCAAAGTAATTTATTTATTTAGGAAACTGTAATTAATTTATTTAAAATGTCTGTGGGAATTGTATGTATTGTTCATCCTGAAAAACCGTTGGTGGTGTAAGATCGCACACCAACTCATTACATATATACCTTCAGAAAATCGAAACCAAGAGAGTTGGCCTGTGTTTTGGAGAAGAAATGGTTAGTCCCTGTGTGACAGCCAGCCCATAATACTCACAGTCAAGGATTGTTTTTCCACTGGGCTCCCAGTGTGTGTTGAACCTGAAGGTCCACAAATAAATACAACCTTGTAAAAACAGTCTTTGCTCTCTATTGGGGCCTGCATTTAAATTAAAATTTATAAATACAACTGGATAAAAATCCTTCACCATTGTGTTCTTACCCTGAAATCTAAATGCCAAATATGCAATAAATGCAATAAATATTAATGATTAATGTATTTGCATGATAAATGCTTTACTTACCTTTAATTAAAATATTCTCTGTGTAATGGTGGCTGATTAGGCAGCCCGTAGATGCAATGCTCACTCCAGGCATATCTACCAACACTGTTCTACCAGCATTTCTAACAACACTGTTCTACCGACATTTTACTAACATGGGTCTACCGGCATATCTACCGACACTGTTCTACCAGCATTTCTAACAACACTGTTCTACCGACATTTTACTAACATGGGTCTACCGGCATATCTACCGACACTGTTCTACCAGCATTTCTAACAACACTGTTCTAACAGCATTTCTAACAACACTGTTCTATCGGCATTTTTACCAACACGGGTCTACCAGCATTTCCACCAACACTGTTCTACCGACATTTTACCAACATGGGTCTACCGGCATATCTACCGAAACTGTTCTACCGGCATTTTACCAACATGGGTCTACCAGCATTTCTAACAACACTGTTCTACCGGCATTTTTACCAACACGGG